>JAJOZX010003005.1:240000-497500 GCA_023014485.1 Bathynomus jamesi | reverse complement strand
TGTCATTAGACGAAAGCGCTTGAGCACCCTTTTTGTTTCCTTTCCTTTCGTGTTTTATTCATCATAAATATTTTTCACGTGTTACTTTCGTGAAATAATTTTCATATACATACTATATATATATATATAGATATATACATATTCATACATATATATATATAGATATATACATATACATTCATATATATATATATATATAGATATGTACCTTACCTTACCTTACAAAGGTTCCGCGTGATGATTTCTCATTTCGCGAAGGTCAAGCTTGTCGCCCCTCCTCTCGAGTTGGCCTGGTGAAGTAGTGAGTTGGATTCTTGCGCTCTCCACCTCACATAGCCACGTACGCCCGGCTCATCGGGGATTGTTCTGAGCCAGGCGTCTAGTCTTCTTTTGAAGATTTCCACTGCAACTCCCTTCGTGTTTCTTAGGTCTTTGGGCAACTGATTAAACAGTTTTGGTCCTCTCACTACAAAACTATTTTCTTTCAGGGTTAAGGATGTTCCCTGTCTCGCCTTCAATTGGGAATACGACACAGTCTACCGCTTCTACTTTCCATCGTTGTTTGGGGAGTTATGGGATTCAGAGTAAATTAGGGACTAGTTTCTCCATTATTTTCCAAGTGTAAATAATGTGTATCTCCCTCTTCTCCTTTCCAGTGAACATAGGTCTAGTTCTCGTAACCTTTCCCAGTAATTTAGTTCTTTGCACCCATTGATCTTGGCTGTGAAGCTTCTTTGGATCCCCTCCAGCTGTCTAATGTCTTCTTTTTATATGGGGAAGTTAGGACCGAGCAGTATTCTAATTTGGGTATTATCAGGGTTTTCAGTAGAGGAATCATTACATTCCTATCCCTTCGTTTAAAAGTTCTCAATATCTGACCCGTTATTCTCTTTGCTCTGTTTACTGCTATCTTATTTTGTGTTTCAAATTTCACATCATCTGTCATTACAACCCCTAAATCTTTTGCTCTGGAATTTCTCTGAATTTCCTGTCCATTTGGGGTATAATATTCCATGCACTTTAGGTCTTCTCTTTTTCCGTACCGTAATAGCTGAAATTTCTCGGTGTTAAACTTCATATTGTTGTCGTATCCACTTGTAGATTTTGTTTATGTCGGTTTGTAGAGATCCTATGTCTTCTGGGTTTCTTATTTTTCTACTGATCTTTGTGTCATCCGCAAAGGATGTTACTGTGCTGTCTCTGTTAACGTCCTCATCTATGTCAGTTAGCATGATTATGAAGAGTAGTGGAGCTAATACTGTTCCTTGTGGTACTGAGCTGAGGACCTCTGATTCTGATGAAGATACTCCTTGTACTGTAACGACTTGCCTCCGCTCACTAAGGAAATTATATATCCATTTCCCTACTTTTCCTGTTATTCCCATATATTTTAGTTTATGTATTATGATTCCGTGGTCACACTTGTCGAACGCTTTAGCAAAGTCTGTGTATAGTACATCATAGTTTTCATTACTTTCAAGTGAATCAATAATGTTGTTGTAGTGTTCCATTAGTTGTGATAGCATGATCTGCCCGATCGAAACCTGTTGTGGTTATCATTGAATTTTTCTGAGTTTCCAAAAAGTCATAGATTTTCTGTCTAACTATTCTTTCAAATATTTTAGTGAGATGAGATGTAAGCGACACTGGCCTATAGTTTTTGGCCTGGGATCGATCTCCTCCTTTATATATTGGGACTATGTTCGCGCTCTTCAGGATGCCCGGTATTTCTCCCGTGTCTAATGATCGTCTCCATATCCAGTATAGGGGCTCAGCGATTGCATTCTTGCAGTTTTTGATCAGTGTGGCATCCCAAAAAAATGTATACACACTTTAAATAATTATAAAGGCAGTGTTTATTAAAATACATTTCATTTTCAAAATGTAATAGAATCTACAGACATTATTTAATTGTTTTGTCAACGCCTGTTTTCAAACTGACGTCCGTTCTGGTCCAGGCACTGCTGATAACGCGAAGCAATGGAATCGCAAACATCACGAAACATTTCGTTTGGTATTTGTGTGCATTCTCGTTCAATGGCTGCTCTCAATTCAGCGACTGTTGCAGGTTTTATAGCGTAGACTTTGTCTTTTAAGTATCCCAATAAAAAAAGTCTAGTGGTGTGAGGTCTGGTGAACGCGGAGGGTATTCTTCGAAACCCCTTCGTCCAATCCACATCCACATCGTGCCAAGTACCACTCGCAATACTCCACTTCGGTCCGGATCATCTTCATTAATAGCATGGACTAATCTTGGAATGTAACTTTTCCATTGACAGCGCTTCAAATGCGTTGGACAGACGATTCTGAAATTCCTACCTTACTACTCGCTTGCTGCACAGATTTTCTTGGACTTTGGTGATACGTTTCCAGTACTCTTTCTTGCTTTGTGGGGCTTGTCGATGTCCGTGGTCTTCCGGAACGCTTCTTGTGGACATTCTGAACAGTTCCATCGGCTTCAAACTTATCTCTAATTCGAGTGATGGTAAGTCGCGTTGGTGGATCTGTTTGAAACTCCCTCCTAAACTGTCTTTGCACTTCAACTGCGTTTTCACACTTCCAGTAGCATTTTAGAATGAATTTCCTTTGTTCAAAGCTTAGTCTGACTGCCATTATTAATTCTAATGGGTTTAACTTGGAAAGAAAGAAACATCAATTGAGCTATCAGCTGTTAAAGTGTGTATACATTTTTTTTGGGATGCCCTGTATATACAGTACATACATATATATATATATATGTATATATATATATATATATATATATACATACATATATATAGATATATACATACACATACATTTATAGATATATACATATACATACATATATATAGAATTAGGGTGATTCAAAAAAATCAAATTTTCTTTTTTAATTGTTCAACCTATATTTTTGTTCCCTATGACAAAAATGTAGTGTATGCCAAATTTGGTGAATTTTAAATAAAATTTACTATGTGCTACCAGGCGTCAAAGTTTCCCTCTTTTTCAATTTGTTTGTTTTTACAACTTATGATTTTATGTTTAATTGTTTATATTTCAGAATTTTTAATTAATGGTTTATATACTAGCTTGCTTTTAATCGGTTCTAGGAAATTTCGCCGCAAACATTTTCGCCGTAGGAAAATTCGCCGTAAACATTTTCGCCGTAAACATTTTCGCCGTAAGACAAATTCGCCGTAAGGACATTTCGCCGTAAAATTTTTTAAAAATAATCAATGGATGATAAAGGGTATTATATAAGCATTAAAAAAGCAAGTCTTTATTCAATGGTAAAAGTCAGTGATAAAACTTCTTAAAAATAAACTCTCTTCCTTCATCAAATTGGTTATGAGTTTCTAGATACTTGGATGCATGTTAGTAATAGAGCTTTGTATTGCATTGTGGAAGCCTTTTATACTGTTGTTCGTTCTCGGCATATTATTATGAGTTCTTTCGACAACATTCCACAATTCTATAGGAAATGTTGGCTCCATTCTTCGCCTTCGCGCGCCTCGGCCTCGTTCTCCTCCTATATAGTGAGTTTCAAAGCAAGATAAGGAATTTATTTAAGAAATTTATTTAACCAAACTATCACGACTTAACCTAACCAATCGTCAATGCCGTACAGTATAAAGAATGTTGGCTCCATTCTTCGCCTTCGCGCGCCTCGGCCTCGTTCTCCTCCTATATAGTGAGTTTCAAAGCAAGATAAGGAATTTATTTAAGAAATTTATTTAACCAAACTATCACGACTTAACCTAACCAATCGTCAATGCCGTACAGTATAAAGAATCTTAATTGTGGTAGACTGCTCGAAGCTAGGTAGACCGCACACTTAACCAGCACCGGCTATTATAAGGGTTCAGTTAAACTTTTTTTTTAATTTTAATTTTATTTTATTTACGGCGAAATATCCTTACGGCGAATTTGTCTTACGGCGAAAATGTTTACGGCGAAAATGTTTACGGCGAATTTTCCTACGGCGAAAATGTTTACGGCGAATTTTCCGGTCACGCTTTTAATTGTTGCTTGGAACTCGTAATTTTGATACCAATTAATCGATTATGGAAACTAGGCCTAACTCACCATCACCCAGTTGCTCATTTGGGAGAAGTTCTACAAGAAAAGAAACTGAAGTATGGCTAATTGGGCAGCCCTCTGCAGTACTAAAAACATCCGTATTACCATCAGAGAAGGAAATGATGGCCCTCTTCATGCACTACTGAAATATTAAAAAGCAAGACATTAGAGAATCATGCTGCTCTACTGCAGATGATGTGCTAGCAGTTTGGAAAAAAGCAGGAATACCAGCAAAACAAAGAATACATGTAGTAGATAAAATTCAAGGAATACTGAAGGAATGACAGCTGCTTAAGAAAAACAACGCAAACAAATTGAAAAGATCACAAAATTTGAATAATAAAGAAGAAAAATGGAAAGATAAACTGGAAAACTTATTTGACATTGCTCATGAGAATGCTATGCAGCTTATAAAAATAGAAGATGATAAGAAATTCTTGAAAATGCACCGTGAGAAAGGACGTCATGGAAAAATGGGTACCATTGATAAGGCTGTTGCTAAAAAAGAGCAAAGAGCAGCAGAAAAGCAACAACGTTATGAAAAGAGGAAAGCAGAAGAGATCAAAAGAAAGAAGAGTGAAGAGGCTGTCATACTCACCAGTACATCATCAGAATCAGAATCAGAGGAGAATAAAAGTGATGAATCTGGTTTCTTTGCTGCACAACCTTCAACATGGAAAAGTAAGGTTGGCAAACGTAGAAAATTGTTTGATGATAAATTATTAGGAAGTTTTGATGTTGCAAAATTGAGTGACAGAAATGCGTCTCTTTTTAATGCAAACAATCAGACATCGCTTGAATGGGACATCTGCGAACAAATAAAATGCATGTGTTTCAATACAACGGCAGCCAATACTGGTCCTAGAAATGGTGCAGCTATTCTTCTAGAACAAAAATTCGACAACGATTTATTGTGGCTGGCATGTCGACACCATATATTTGAAATTATGCTGGAAGCTGTTGTTTCAAAGTCTTTATCACCATCTTCTAGCCCAGATATAGTCCTTTTTAAGAAGTTCAGAGAAAAATGGTCAAGCATTAATAAGGAGGACTACGAGACAGCATTATCAGATCCAGATATCTATGAAAATATTCATGACATCAAAGATGGCATAATTATATTTGCAACAAATCAACTAGATACATTCCAACCAAGAGACGATTACCTAGAACTATTGCAGTTAACAATTATTTTTTGGGAGGTGAACCAAAAGGTGGAATCAAATTTAAACATCCAGCGGGACTTCATCGGGCTAGGTGGATGGCCAAAATTACATATTCATTAAAAATTTTTATGTTCAAATCTCAGTTGAAAATTTCAGTAAAAGACAAAAAAGGACTAAAAGACATCTGTCTATTTGCTACTCGGTTATATGTAAATGCATGGTTTACAGCTCCTGTGCCATCTTGCGCTCCTCGTCTTGCTCTGGAATTATTACAGAATCTTGTAGTCTACAAACAAATAAATGACACAATTGCATTTGTTGCTATTAAAAAACTGTTAGGTCACCTCTGGTACCTATCAGAAGAACTGGTAGCCTTGGCCTTTTATGATGATGAAGTGCCTACTGAAACGAAAAACAAAATTGTAAAGGCCTTGCGAAATACAACAGAAACTCTTCCTGCAAAACGGGCTTTTCTAGATCCTGCACTTATTCCAACGAAGAAATAAGAAGATTTTGTCATCAAATACTCAGATTCTTTACAATAACAGAATTTAGTTCAAAATTTTTACTCAAAGATGCTAAAGAATGGCATAATGATGAAGAGTATAACTCCCCTAAAAAATCTATCAAACAGTGGAAAGTCGTGAATGATATAGCGGAAAGAGGAGTAAAATTAATGGATGAATATAATAAAATACTAACACATGACGAAGATCAAAAACAATTCTTGCTACAAGTAGTGAAAAACTACAGGGCTGTTTACCCTGATAGAAAGAAAGAAACATTGCTGAAGCAAGGACAGCTAATGTCTCAAATATCATACTAGTTTAATTATGCATGCTTCTGGTTATGGTAGGACCTACGGGGGAGCTTTCCACATTAAAAAAAAGCAATGTGCCTTGCACTGTACCCCCTGGGTGGTGTGGAAAAATTTGACAATTTGAGTCGTTCTGTCAATTTTTAATTGCTGGTAGCAACCCCTAAAAATTAAAAATTTGCTAAAATATTTTAGTATAGTTGTTTTTATGCTGAAATGAACCATTTAAAGGGTTGAACACATTAAAATATAAAAAAAAAATTTTTACCCCCATATTTGAAACACCCTAACTATAGATATATACAGGGTGGGCGGAAAGTAGCTCCCTATTTTGGATTGGTAAAAAAATACGTATATTATTCATTTATTTCAGAAAAAATAATATGAAAAGGTAGGCATACATGGTAGGTTTTCTCTAAAATTCAATGTGGGCTCCAACTCTTTCCACCAGCTTCTGGAGCCGCCCAGGAATGGCGTCCAGTGACTTTAGCAGGAACTCCAGCGGGATGGAGGACATGACTTCCCGAATTCGGTCCTCCAGTTCTTCCAATGTCCTCGGTTTGGTGCGGTAGACTTCTTCCTTTACCCACCCCCAAAGAAAGAAGTCGCACGGTGTCAAGTCGGGGCTCCTGGCTGGCCATTGATGTGGACCACGACGACCCATCCAACGCCCAGGGAAGTGGGCATCCAGCCACTCACGGACAACAAGAGCGAAGTGCGGAGGGGCGCCATCTTGCATAAATATCAGATCGTCGATGTTCTCCCATGTGCTGACAACCGGCCAGACCTCGTTTCGCAACATAGCAAGGTACCGCTCAGCATTCATGGTGTTGCGCAGAAGGAACGGGCCCACAACCTGATCTGAGGTCATACCACACCACACCACACCGTTACACTGAACCGATTCTGCCGTATTTCAGCGGTAACCGTGCGACTTCTTTCTTTGGGGGTGGGTAAAGGAAGAAGTCTACCGCACCAAACCGAGGACACTGGAAGAACTGGCGGACCGAATTCGGGAAGTCATGTCCTCCATCCCGCCGGAGTTCCTGCTAAAGTCACTGGACGCCATTCCTGGGCGGCTCCAGAAGCTGGTGGAAAGAGTTGGAGCCCACATTGAATTTTAGAGAAAACCTACCATGTATGCCTACCTTTTCATATTATTTTTTCTGAAATAAATGAATAATATACGTATTTTTTTACCAATCCAAAATAGGGAGCTACTTTCCGCCCACCCTGTACATATACATATATATATATATATAGAGATATACATATACATACATATATATATATATATATAGACATATACATATACATACATATATGTATATATATAGATATGTACATATACACATATATACATATACACATATATGTATATACATTAGGGTGGCCCTTATTTTTCAACTTTTGAAATTACTTGCTCCCAACCCCTAATCTTCTTCCAATATATAAAAAAGTGCTCTGTGCAAATTTCAGCTCAATTGGGCTATATTAAGGTGGCCCCCAAAGGCCCTAAAGTTTCAAAATTCACCGATAACACTGGGGAACAAATTTCAATTTTTTGTCTATTGAATTAGATTTGACAGTTACTTCTAGGTAATTTGGGTGCGCTGAGCACGAATTTTTACTCGGTTTTACTCTATCAGGTCCTGATTTTGCTCAACACCCCTCCTCTTTCGTCGTATTCATAAAAAGGTTTTTTTCTCAATACTCGCTGTCTTTTTGCAGTTACACATTATGCAACTAGGTTTTTATCTAGGTATTTGTACCTATTGTTATGGTATTGTTGTATTATGTATATTTTTATATGTAACACCCTAAAAATATTTTTAATTTTGTCATTTTTAACCCATTTTAATATTAGTAAATTAAGCTAAAAATATCATAGAATTCTAAAATTTTCTCGAGCGTTCCTGTTCTCTGTAGAGTATTCTAGAGGGACAACTAAAATATATAAAAGCGACTCGTTTCCAGAGTTAATCAGTCAATTCAATCAGTCAGTCAGTCAGTCAGTCAGTCAGTTGAGTTAGTTAATTAAGTTTGGGCATTAACATAATTTTGAATTGGCATATGATTTAGTGAGTAATTTTGTCATCGTGATTTAATATAGTTGATTTAATTAGACGTAATTTATATTGTACCTACTCATCCGTGTTTCTAGTTTAATTTCATAGATTGTAAGTACCTATTTCATAATAAGTACCTATTTAAACTAATTTTTGTGTTTATATTTCAGATTTTCTTAAATTTATATGAATTAAGGGCTTTAAATACCTTTACAAATTGGCAGAACAATCAAGCAATATGTCATCAAGCACTAGAAAGTTCAAATGCAAAAACAACCCTGATTCCTTCTGTTATATATGTGGAAATTTTACACTTCCACATCAACGAGCAAATATAACTGACTACGTAAAAAGAGCTTACTTAGCTTATTTTGGCATAAAACTGGGGGACCAAGATAAATCGTGGGCTCCACATAAAGCCTGCACTATATGCATTGAAAGACTGCGACATTGGACGAAGGGTTCGGATTCAAAAATACCTTTTGTAGTTCCGATGGTAAGTTTATGATTTCATAAAACTACGTAATTTAATCACTAGTATACTGTAACTTACCTAAATGTAATTGTAACTTAGGTACATAAACAAAAATTTACAGAAAATGTTTATAAGAATCTCAAATATTGCATAAGGTTGAAACACATAGAAATGTTAAATGTTTGGGTGATAACTTTTGATAAAATTCATAAAACAAGTCTCTCGTCGCTTTTGTTAACGCTTTACAATTTTTTTTCCATATCAGGTGTGGCGAGAGCCTACTAACCACGAGACCGATTGCTACCTTTGCTTTGTCAAGACTTCGTGCTTCACTAAGAAAAATAAACATTGTATCGAGTACCCAAATTTCGACACCGCGATACGACCTGTGCTACATTCAAATGAGATCCCCATTCCAAAATTTAAGGGTCTGCCAACTCAAGAATTAGTTGAAGATGTTCCTGAAAATATTGTTATGCACTTTGAGGAGTCAGACACCGATTTTGACCCCAGCTTATTTGAAAGTCAAAACGATCCGCAAAAGTTTAACCAGGCCGAGTTGAATGATCTTGTAAGGGATCTAAATTTGCCAAAAAAGGCTGCGGAAATTTTAGCTTCAAGACTTAAAGAGAAAAACTTGCTTACTTCAAACACATACATTTCATTTTACAGAAAAAGAGAAGAAGAACTTGTTAAATATTTTAGAACAGAGGATAGTTTAGTATATTGCTGCGACATAGTTGGTTTGTTAAAGAAGATGGGGGTTGAGTCTTACGATGCAAATGATTGGCGCTTGTTTTTAGACAGTTCGAAAAGAAGTCTTAAGTGTGTGTTGTTGCATAATGGCAATCTATACGGCTCGATACCGATTGGGCACTCAACAAAATTAAAAGAAAAGTATGAACATATAGAAAAGGTTTTAAATCTTATCAAATATAGGGAGCACGAGTGGATCATATGTGTTGACTTAAAAATGGTTAATTTTCTGCTAGGACAACAAGGAGGGTATACTAAATATCCCTGCTTCCTTTGCTTATGGGACAGCAGAGCCAAGGAAGAACATTATTTCAAACAAATCTGGCCAGCACGAACATCACTTACTGTCGGAGAAAAAAACGTAATTAATCCACCTTTAGTGAGCAGAGATAAAATCATATTTCCTCCTCTGCATATAAAACTAGGCCTCATTAAACAATATGTAAAAGCTTTAGATACGAACGGCGAGTGTTTCAAATACATAACTTCAAAATTTCCAAGTTTAAGTTATGAAAAAATCAAGGCGGGAATTTTCGACGGTCCACAAATAAGAACAATGATTAAAGACAGCAATTTTCCTAATGTCATGAATGAACGCGAAAAAAATGGCTGGTTCTCATTCGTGGACTTGATAGAAAACTTTTTAGGCAATTATAGGGCAGATAACTACGAAGAAATCGTAAAAAACTTTTAAGGGACTACAAAGAGTTAGGTTGCAATATGAGCATAAAAATGCATTTTTTGAATAGCCATCTTGACCAATTTCCAAGTAATTTAGGTGATGTAAGTGACGAACAAGGGGAGAGATTCCACCAAGATATAAAAATTATGGAGGAACGGTACCAAGGCCGCTGGGATTCCCACATGATGGCTGATTACTGCTGGTGCTTGAAAAGAGACCTGCCATCAACAAGCAAATACGCTAGAAAGTCTTACAAAAGAAAATTTTTGCCACAGTGAAAGCTTCATATCTGTTTGTTTTTTTATTTTAAGTCATTTCTATCGTTATAATGTAATTTTACTGTAGTTTGAACTGCTTGTATTCATGAAACTTGAAAAAAAAATTTAACACATGACTTAATTTTTTAGTCCTAATTTGAAAAATCTGAAAAATGGCACATAGGCTGTCGACAAGAATCAGGACCTGATAGAGCCAAACCGAGTTGAAATTCGTATTCAGCGCACCCAAATTACCTAGAATCAAGTGTCAGATATCATTCAATAAAATACGTGTTGCCCAGTGATAATTGGTATTTCTAATATAAAACCTTTATAATTCATTTGCAAACTTTGTTTGGGAAAATAATCACAAAGCATAATCGAAAGTGAATTTTATTTACAACAAATAATTACGCCGCTTATATAGGCCGCAGGCGCAGAACTTTCTAGAACCTTCCAGAAGCGGTTTTTTTACGCACTTATGATACTTTTCAATTTCCGTGAATATCTCGTCCAATTTTGGTTTTAAGTAAATAATGGTTATAACTAAATTTATTGTAAATTGAATTCTCTTTCGATCATATTCTATATTTCTTTCGAATAAAACACTGTAAAGAAGATAAAAACGGTTTTATATGAAAAAATATCAATATTGTTAAAATCTGAAACTTTAGGGCCTTTGGGGGCCATCTTAATATTGTCTGATTGAGCTGCAATTTTACACAGAGCATTTGTACATGGATTAGAACAACTTTGGAGGTTGGGAGATGAAAAATATTTCATTTCAGAAAATCACATACAACTAAGGGCCACCCTAATATACATATATACAGTACATATATACATATATGTATATAGATATATACATATATGTATATACAAATATATACAGCAGTTGCGAAAAACTTTTTTACGCATAGAATAGTAAATACCTGGAATAGTTTGCCGGTAGAAGTAATTAGTAGCACGTCTATAAACACGTTTAAAAATCGATTAGACGCGCATGTTGATAGAAAGGGTATAGTTTAAGGTAGTAAAATTAAGGCTTTGTGGGGATAGATCCCACAGCTCAACACAAGTGTTGTGGGATATAGGGAGGCAGCGTCTTGGGTTAGGGGATACTCTCTGTCCTTACACACCCCATTTAAAGAGATTCCTCTGCCGAGCGGTGCCCCCCATAGTACTGTGAGGTATTGAAAAACTCATGATCTTCACTTGCCCCACAAACACCTTTAAATGGGAGACCCATAATGGGTGCACACACATTTCTACATTACTGTACAGTCTTTACAGCCACACCTACACTTTTCCTCGTAAGTGTATATATTGTAATGTATATGGTTGTAAATTTTGACTTGGTCCGCAATCGATATGGACCGTGACTTGATGGATACCGTAATGAAATTGACTGGATTCTTTGGATCTGATATATTTGCATGTCGGTTATAAATAGATATAGAGTTTAACATTTGTGGACAGTTGTCTATTATGACTTGATCCTCTGGATCCAGAGATTCTATCTTTAGTTTTAAATCGATAATTAATTAGTTTTAAATTGATAATTATTTAGTTTCGTAAAAATTGGTCGTTGCCAATTTACCGGCAGTTTTTACATAAATTTCTTATGTTCTTGTGGTTCGGAACCCACGTAAAATTGTAGGTCCCCTCCGCCACCACGGAGGACATACACAATACACGATTACGAACACAGTTAGGTAGACCAGCCATGAGTGGATCCTAGGGTCTTTGTTGGTCTGAAACATTATAACATTATAACATTATAACATATATACATATATGTATATACATATATACATATATGTATATACATATATAATATGTATATACATATATACATATATGTATATACATATATACATATATGTATATACATATATACATATGTATAATCCTTCTGTAATTCTTGATAATATTTTCCAGCTCTTTGATGTTGTTCCCATTCTTCTGCATGCTTGGCCTGTTGTTCCTGAAAAATCTTTTGCGACTTTTCCTAGCTATTAAGGTGGCTGGTACTCTTTCAATTTCTACTTCTTCTGTCATATTATTGCCTCCAAAGTGCTGGGCCAGTTTGGTTATGGAGGTATGTTGCGTTACTCTTGTGTTGTGGTGTTCACGGACCAGAGCTATTGTAGGACTACTTGAACTTTTCAGATACTGCCCAATGCTGATGGTCGATGATCGGTGCAGCTGGTTAACCCCAGTCAATCCCATTCCTCCCAGTTTTCTTGGTAGGTACAATCTGGGAAGACACTGGTTCCGTTATGTTGTTCTATTTAGAGTGAGGATTTTTCTGGTCTTAACATCCAGTTTATTTAGTTCTGATTGTGGCCAGTCTATGATCCCTACACTATAATTGATAACAGGGATGGCGAGTTGGTTTATAGCTGTTATTTTGTTTTTTGATGTAAGTTGGGTCTTGCAGATCTTTTTCAGCCTTCGTACATACTCTCCACTGATTTTCTCTCGCATTTGCCGGTGTTCTATATTTCCACTTTCTTCTATCCCAAGGTATTTGTAGGAGCTATCCTCTTCCAAGTCCTTAATCTCAGTGTCTCTTCCTAGATTGATGTTAAGGGTTTGTATTTTCCTGCCCCCTCTAAGCGCACACTTAGCACATTTGTCCAATCCAAACTTCATTTTGATGTCACCAGAGAAAGTATGGACGATCCATAATAGGCATTCCAAGTTTTGGTCAGAGTCTGCGTACAGCTTCAAATCATCCATAAACAGTAGATGGTTAAGTACACTGTCAGAATTTCTTCACCTAGTTTGACTGAGGTTGTAGCCCTTGTTATTATTGCTAAGTAGTTTGATAAGGGGGTCCAGGGTGAGGTAGAATAGCAAGGGTGATAAGCTGTCCCCTTGGAATATACCCCTCATAATCTTGACATGGGGAATGGATATTTTCCCATTTTTATGGGTAAGATTGATGTTTGTTTGCCATTTTGTAATCTGGTTCGTTAAAGTGCTAATAATGGTAGGGTGGATTTTGTACAGTTTAAGGCATTCCAAAATCCACGAGTGTGGGACACTATCAAATGCCTTCTGATAGTCTATCCATAAGGGTGTGTCAATTTTGGGGGTGAAATGACTAAATTGAAAATCATGTGATTTCGTAGCAATTTAATGTAATCATTTGGCATACAAAATAATATTCTTGCTTCAAAAACAATAAAAAATAACTCCTACCTACATCAATTTTAATTCAAAAATTCCATTTTTCCATAAATTCGTAACAAAATAACAAATGTGCGCAAACATCCTATCAACATTTAAAGTGGCAATAAGATATCATTCAGTCTTTATTTGAAAGTAACCAATGCAGTCATGTCCTCTTTGCTGCGGTTCCTTAACATCAGCATTTGGCTTGCTACTTGTGCTTTGATGTAGCCTTCTCGCCTCTCGTGACTGTAAACTTCACTAGCTGCTTCTGTGACCATTTTCACACATCTCTCCACACTCTGAGTGTGAGAAGGCCACTTTGGCACTTGCATTGGGGCCTCTTTAAGTTGTGTTAAATCTTTGTTTGTTATACATGTTGTCAGTGGTGGCTCCAAAACTTCCGAACTCAAGTTAACTAATTCTGATAATTTCGTGGCATTGACGTTTATCGGAGGTACCTTCCTTGTCTGAACAGAGCAGTTTCCCAGCTGGTCATCATCTAGTGATGTTCCTCTAAGCTTTAGAATGATTTCCACAGCCTCAGTTCGCTCTAAGGTACATTGGCTGCAGAGTATTGCTTGCAAAACTGCCTCTGGCCTAGCATACCAAGCCGACCTTCTCACCACAGGTAACACGATGTCCACCACTACTTTCCTTTGGGTTCTCAGTAGCTGTAATTGAAACAAGATGTGGTTGGGCCCCTCCATCCACATTGGATTAAATTTTACATTGAACCAGTGAGGAAGATAAAACCCAATAATAAATTCAACAATCAACATCAAATTCTGTAGCACTTTGCCCTTCAGTGCATGTTTGGAAACCCAAATCCTGCAAAAAAAATCGCTGTAGTTAACCAACGACTGTGACTTACGGGTCGAATCTCCAAGAGAGCCAGATTTTGAGGCAACTCTCCTGATCTGATTGCTTGAACAATACGATAAGCGTAAGATTGATCCATGCTGAGGTCTTTGATAACTTCTTCAGACAACACTGGAAGGGGAGGGCCTACTTCGACCTTTGGAAATTTTGTATTTATTTCTAATTCCGTTGCTTCATCTAGCATGTTGCCAAGGGGACCTGATCACTTGTTGTTGCTCTTTGTAGGACCATCAAGTTCCTGGATGAGACGACGAAGAGGTAGTTCCCCTGTGTGCAAATCACATACAATCCAAACAAGCCTTCTTCCAAGTTTTTTCTCTAAATGCGTCATAACACCGCCCTGCCATCCAGTGTTCACCGCAGTTGAGTCTCCACCAACGGCCTGCAGTGAACTGTCAAGTCTTCTTTCTTGAAGCCAACATATTATTTGATCAGCAACTGCCTCTGCATGTTTCTTGCCTTCTACTTCTGCTTCAGGAACAAAGTGAAACAAATAGTGGCCACCAGGTTCGGAACACACAGAGTAGTGTTCTTCTTTGATGAGACCGGAAAACTTTCTGTCCATTTCCTCTACCTCTAGGAGAACTTTTGTGTCATCTTTTCTTCCACCAAACAAAAGGCAAGAGAGACCTTCCTCCTTCAAATCTTTTTCATGCTGATCAAATGTTTCCTTCATTATTTTTTCTTGTGCTCTTCTTATCTTATTATGATCTATCACTAAGGATGTATCCTCTCGGCTGATGAGGCCTGCATCTATCCAAACGGCAGTGGCAATCTCTGCAGTCTCTCGTAGCCCCGTATGGTGGCGAATACTGGCAAGGGTAATGTTTGAGATGTCTTTAGTGTTGTATTTCATTCTCTTCAGCGAAGGTTCAGATGGCATTTTGGAGCTATCATCTGATGTTGCTTCTTTCTGTTCATCTGAAGAGCTTTCAAAGAAGTGAGAAGCCTCTTGATAGAGCTCTTCATCTCTTTGGGTGGCTTCTTCACTCTTCTTTTTCTTCCTTTCTTCCGTCTCTCGGATTTTCTCTTTTTTCTTAGCAATAACAATCTGTTTTTTGTTTTCTGAATAATCTGCCGAACCAATCTGCATACTTCCTTGGCCTCCTGCCTTTGTTCTCTGCGCCTTTATGAAAGCCAGCTCCAAAACAGGGATATTCTTCTCACGAGGACAGCGACAATCAATGTGAGGGTGAGGTTCTCTTCTGCATGAGGGAGAACAATTGGCTTCAGAACACAACTCTATGGGACACTGGCAGTTAAAAATGTCAAGAAGAGTATCAAGTGTGTGAGAAATTTATTTTTCTTTGCTAGTTTTCCTTTACCAAGTGATGTCTCAACTGCTTTGGGCCACAGCTTTGTTAATTTTAGCTCAATAGTTCCATACTGATTGAGTACAGGTGGCTTGAATAACACATTAGCTTTTTTCCACTAATGCAGAAGAGGGCGAATCATGTCCCTTATGAGCTCTTTCTCTGTGTAGTTCCTTCTATCCTTTGTATTTTGTTCACGAAGGAGTAACCCTAGTCTCAGCATGTCTCGCACTGTTGGTAGTTCTGATACGGGAAGCTCCTTGCCTGTACCGACTAACAGGCTCAAGTGGCATGACGACTGACCTCTTGTCTTCAATTTTGGCATCTTAGGAATATCTGAAAAGAAAGAAAAACATTTAAGTATTTTATATCAATTACGATGTTTCAAAGTTTAGTCATTCGATGTTCTAAAATTCAATAAAAAAATATTTCATGGGATTACAACATAATTAGACAGAAGAATATGATAATAAATAATTGTAATAATCAATAATCCATACTTACAGTTAAACTGTAGTATTCGTCTAGTAGAAAAACTATGAAGTAGGTACAAGAGCAATAACAGCAAACCACCGTCCATGACATCTAAGAGGCAACTGAGGACTGAGAGTGGGGGACAGTTCTATTCATGTTGTAACTTGTACATTGTACAACAACTATATGACCTTGAAAACACTCCATATGCGATCAGTGGGATAATTCTGTGACAAGTGAATAGTTAATCAATTTATGTCCTATTATTTAGTAAAAGAGTCAATTTCTGAAACTTTAAGGTAAAATTGATGTAGGTAAGGGCTATTTTATTTCATTTTGGTTGGCCAATTTCAAGTTTTGACATGAAAAGACTATATTTTCACTACCAAAAGTGATTTGAAAAAAGTTGACAAAATTGACACACCCTACTATCCATGCCATACTAAGGTTTCTGCCTCTCTTCTTACAGTCTTCAAGGATAGTTTTGTTGATGAGCAGCTGATCCTTTGTGCCTGAGCAGTTTCTTCTACATCCTTTCTGTTCTTTTTCCAAATAGTCTCCAGCATCTAGGTGTTCATATATACTGTCTGCAATTAGGCCTGTAAAAAGTTTATAGGTGGTGGTGAGAGAGCAGATTGGGCGGTATTTATTTGGGAGATTTGTCTCACGAGTCTTAGGGATGAAGGTTGTATCTCCACTTGTAAGCCATTCTGGTGTTTCTTCTACTCCCTGCAAAATTCTGTGAAAAGCGGCAGTATAATGGTGGTGTAATGCTGTGACCTGTTTCAACCAGAAATTCGGGAGCTTGTCTAGGCCAGGTTTTTTAAATTTGGAGAATTTTGCCAGTTTCCTTATCTTGTCTTCCGTTATAAATAACTCCTCCATTTCTGGTTTACCCTCATTTTCCACCCTGATGGTCTCTATCCAGGCGGCATCCTGATTATGCTGTTCAGGGGTTTCAAAGAGGGGTTTCCAGTATGCCTCCAACTGGATTTGTTCTGGTGGTTCATGGACTATTATTCTTTCCCTAATGAGATTTTGGCAAAAGCCTCGAGGGTTTGATGAAAATTTTTTGTTATGGTTTTTCATGTCAATCTGCTTTTGTTTATTCCTGATTCTATTGGCTATGGCTGGGATTTCTCCCTCCAATTCCAGCGCCTTGTCATGTAATTGATTATCTCTCAGGTTATACTTCCTCTTTATTTTCTCTGTTTTTTGAGTTTTCCCCGTTGTGTGAGTGCTTGGAAATATTGCTTTAATTGGTTCAATTCTCGTCTGGCTTGTGTAAGTTGTTTAGTTAATTTAACTTTCCAAGGCGGGGGTTTTGGTTTACACCTTTGGCTGGGTGACTTTGGTCTAAAGTTTGGGACAAGTTTCTGTTGCATGTATAGGCCAGCAGCATAATTTACTTGGTTAAGTTCAATAAAGTCTGTGTTTACTGGAATTAGTCCATTAATTGCAACATTTACTCTGCATAATAGTTATTTAAACTTTTTATTTTTACTAAGTTTGATCAGTTGGGGCCGGCTTTCCATATTCATGATTTTAACATTTTGAATTATATTTACTAATTCCTCCTCTGTTTCCATTTGCTGAAAATCCTTCTCTCCAGATCGTGGTGGTGATGGTGGTGGTGGTGATGGGGGAGGGGTTCTTGATCTGGCTGGGGAAGGCAAAGATGAGTCAGAGGATCCAGGCGAACTGGGTGTCGAGCCACCCATTCCTATGTGCTGAATTGGATTGGTTACAGAATGTTGGCTAGTGTGTTGTCTGTTTTGTGTGTCCACTGAACTATCGGATGCATCATCATCAATATTTTGGGTGGTTTCAAGGGACTGTAATAGTGGGATAGGGTTCATTATTGGGCTGGTTTCATTTTGAATACGTTTATCTATTTCACTGTTCATGTATTCCATTTCTTGGTCACTAAATGCCCTCTGGGTTATGAAGTTGTGCTTCTGAGTGGTCAATCTTGTAGCTGGAGTCTCTCTCTTACATGGGCAAAAGTGGAAGATCTCTCTCCATTCTCTTGTGATGTCCTTCTGCCTCTCGTGTCCTTCTGCCTCTCCATTTCTCTTCTCTTGTCCACAATCTTTTCATCTGTATGTGTTTTTATGTGTGAAATAAGATGCATACGTTCCTTTGTAGTACGCTGAACTCTTTCGGCTAGAAATGCTTATATAGAGAATTGGATGTGTTATAACTGATATTAAACTCCGTCAACATGGTCTGGAAGGATCTGTCTATAAATTCTTTGCCCAAATCTGTAGAAAAATAACCAGGAATCCTGTTTTCTTTCAACATCAGCACTTTGATGGCTTTAGCAACTGTTTCAGGCGATTTATTATATAGCGGGATTAGCCACAAGTCTATTATAAACAAAATATACCTATACCCGTTATTATACACTGAATACCTCTGTATGTCTGCTAAATTCGCCAGCCAAATAGAATCAACCGAGGCTGCTAATGTTCTAGCAGTTTTAAACCTTCTTCTCACCGGTTTATATAGTGTATAAGCATCCTCCTCACGCAAAAAACCTCTCAACATCTTTTTTCTCTACTCCTCCATTATAAACGCACCTGTACAATGTATTAACACCTCCGTAGGAGGCTGGATTAGAAATGTCATAATAACTTTTTCTTAATATGCTAGCCATTTACGTATTTTAGAGGCGCGAGGGTAGGGTTGTGCGTTGGTGGTTGGCCTCTTCTTCCTCTTCAGAGATGTTACCGCCGGGGGCGAAGGTGTGTTCTGCTGTGGTACATGCGTTGCTTCTCCCAAGTCTTTTAACCTGTTCTGGTTACCTATCAATGTTTCTGGGATGTTTATTTGCTGTAGTCTAGCTTTAATATGTCCCCATCCTGTTGGTGAAGGTCTATCCCACGTTCTCACCAAATCATGCACGATATCAATGATGTTCGAGCTCTGTACCTTTGACCCTTCAACAACAACCTTGCCTGTATCGGACCATTGTATAATGGGTTCTTCACTCAATAGTGTATAAAGACTTAACCCTTTATTCCTCAATGTATGAGGTGGACTACTTTTTAATAAATGCTCGAGGTATTGCGGGCTCGCTCCGTTGTTCTTTGACTGTTCGTCTTTAGCCTGGGCTCCAGGTCCTATGCCGTCACGCTTAACATCATCAGTGCTATGTCTGATAACTATCGGGACCTCGGTCGGCTTCTTATAGTCTTCGAACTCTTGAAGAAATTTATGTAGAGCTTTTTTATATAAAATACAGTTCCCATCAGGGGGCTTCTCGCTGTCTAATAAATTCACCAATTCATTCTCCATTCTTTTAAGCCAATTTTTACCAGGATCTAGTGCTGATTCCTGGTTCTTTGTATTTTGTAACAAAGCATACACCTCGTATGGAATCACGACCACTTTCTTCATTATGTTATACTAGACAATAACGGCGCCAAAACTGAAAACAAGATGGGTAGGAACGAACAACCTCTTTGCACAATAATTCGCTTTTTCTTTCCCACATCTTATTTTTTACGAGCGAGTGCACGTATTATGCTCTTGTAACGACGTAAGCGGAACTTCTGAGTGGCCTTCATTGGTATATTGCATTTTATAAAGTTAAGGCAGATTTCACAGATGTATTTCAAAAAGTCTGGGTCAACATTTTTAACAGGCGTTGGAGAGTGCGCGGCAATCATTGGTAAATTTTTATTGATTCACGATATTTCTTTAACCTCTTTGTCATTCTGTGATGTGCACCGTTTCAGCCTCGTTTGGAAATATATTCGCTCTTAGAAGCACCCTAAACGTGTTTCGCGGGTGAAGGTCACAAACCAAATAGCCGTAACGTTGACTTGTCACTTCTTTATAAACTTCCAAAATCTCCTTACGCTGATTCGGGAACATTTGACTGGCTAATACCCTAATTTGTGCCACATCTCTACGATAATACTAGATATCGTGTATTTAGCGATACATGACGCATATATCTATTCTTGAAAAACAGGTTTTGATTGATGAAGAATATGCTTATATTAAGATAGTGGGATAATACTGTAAATGTCTCGGCAAAAGGTTCTACAGTTTCCATCTCTAACACAACACAGTCCTAAGTGGGGCCTTTACAAAATATAACAAAATTTTAAGTGTTGCTCCTTATATTCTACAACCTTGCTTTTCTTCTTCCCCAGAACGGTGAATGACGACGAGGATGAGGTACTGTACCAACAACATGTCCCCATCACAGATATTGCTGATGATGGCGACGATAGTGTAATTGAGGTTTCAGACTCCAACCCCGCCAGCGAACCATCAGCAGTGACAAACGTAGCATCCCCACTCGTCATTTCGAAAAGAAAGCGGGTGCATGACAACATCGATGAAACACCTTCCACGCCAAAGCGCATAAAGTCGTCGACCGTTAGAGGTACAGTAATAGAACCGCAGCCCTCCACGTCGTACGGTACGACCCCTTCAGTAGCACCATCTACAAATAAAACTGTACCACCACCCCATCCTGACTAGAAACCGGTACTTAGTCAGGATCGACCCCCGAGTCATGTATATTAAGGACTTTGAACACGGACTGCGGCGCATGGTTGAACGTATTGTGGAGTTTGCCCTTCAGAGCAGTGAGGAACGTGAAGCCAGGACGCGTCTGACGCTCAGGTTCGGGTCAGATGATAGTGATATAGATGATTTTTGGGTGGTAATAACCGAGAGGCGTCTGGCCGCTGTAGATGTAAAGTATGTTTTGGGGCGTATAATGCAGGCCGCTCAAAGCGGCACCGAGCTTAATTTGGAGAATTTCACGATTGATATAGATCACGTCTTCCGACCTGTAGGTCATATCGCAACGACGTATACTCTTAACTTTAAGTTATCAGATATACAAAAGACACGCTGCTTTCGATCGTGGTTGCGGCTTTATAGCATTAGGCTTGGCTCATATGTTTACTGTGGTAAATACAGCTGCCCAAAAAATTTGTATGCCTACGGTAGTGGAGCGTGCATGTAAACTGGATGCAAACTGTAGACTTGAATTTGCCTGTGATATGGGGCCTGAAGAGCTGCGGAGGGTAGAGCAGGTAATGGGTGTACGACAGTTTAGGGTGGATCGATTTTACATTTTTTTCGATTTCTATATTCTAATAGAGACAAAAACTTGCGCATGCATGAAAAAATAGCCTCTGCAAAGTCTTAGCTTAATAGGTAATCATCTTCTGCCCCCGGCAGAGCGATGAAAATCATATTTTAGTAGTCAAAAACGTATTTTTCTTATAATTTTTAAAATATTTCAATATGCATCAAAATTATTCCTAATAACTATAAAGTCGATGAAAAAGACCTCATATGATCGTTTTTCCAAGCGCGTTGTCCTACGTTAATATCTTTTGCCCCCGGCAACAACGTCAAATTGGTGCGTAAACTGTCACAATATGACAGTTTACGCACCAATTTGGTTTAAGATAAAGAAAAACTCCAGTTTCACTGTGGGCGCAAAACATTTTTTCGAAATGATGCGTCTCTCTCAGACCATGCCTCAAAGATCTAAGACAATCGCCAACAAAGTCCTCCGTAGAAATTCTTTCTTTGCTAACCCAGAAAAAATTTTGATCTCCATGCTACATGCCGATGAGCAACACATAAGAGAATTGGGATTGAGAAGAATATTAAAAGCACGATCAAAACAATCACCAGCGGGGGAAATTCGAGCCTTCGCCATGCCTGAGCTGCTCTACGATAGTCAAAACTATTACGAAATGATCAACTGGCAAACGGCTGAGGTGACCGAACCCCCCGTTACAAAAACAATACCTGATACCCGAATAAAAGAGTTTGTTGAGACGGGAGACCAGCCTGATGGACTGATCCCACTATTCCCTTGTCATACTCAAGCGGTCGAGAGACTCATCAAATTAGTAACCGAAGCCTCTGCCAGTGTAAGTGGAATAGAAGAGAGGGACGGATTCATCCGCTCCCGTCTTCACTCCCGAACAAAAATTCCACGATTTGATTCTAAGAAAGATTACCGTATGTAAATCTACATGCAGCCAAAGGAAGGGTGGTTGGGGCTGGATAGGGTGGAACTCGACGTACAGCCACCTCCTCGTGGTGAGTTCTGGGTTGCTAATTTTATAAAATTAGCAAGCGAGGAGCTGTACTTAGTACTTATCGTACTTATAACATCGCATTAACGTAATTATAATCCACATTTAGACTTTTCTCGGGGACAGAAGATATTACTCTAGAGTCATAAAATTTTGCGTGTGTGTTATTTCATGCCTAAGCAACGATATAAATGCTATGGGAAATATATAAATGCATTATTTAAGACAAAGAGACGATCTGAAAATATGTATATAAATTACCTATTTTTTCAACATTTGACGTGTTGCCGGGGGCAAAAGATATTAACGTAGGACAACGCGCTTGGAAAAACGATCATATGAGGTCTTTTTCATCGACTTTATAGTTATTAAGAATAATTTTGATGCATATTGAAATATTTTAAAAATTATAAGAAAAATACGTTTTTGACTACTAAAATATGATTTTCATCGCTCTGCCGGGGGCAGAAGATGATTACCTATAAGCTAAGAGTTTGCAGAGGCTATTTTCCCATGCATGCGCAAGTTTTTGTCTCTATTAGAATATCGAAATCGAAAAAAATGTAAAATCGATCCACCCTAGACTGTACGTATAGTTGTGTTTAATTGGATGATAACCGTATGACTGTGGTATGTTTTTAAAAGCAACGTGAGAGGACGTACAAAGCCCCTACTTATTTTAAGCTTGTCTGGGGCAACGTATCTACCCATCCGTAATATCAAGGCTCTTTATGCGAGTTATGATAAAGGCCGAAAATACGGAAGACATTACGATTTGTGTAAGGGCTGTCTCGAGTTTACGAATGACCTGTTGAAGCATTATAAGGAGTGCCACATGGTTTGCGAGCAGTGTAAAAGTCCAAGGTGTGAAAGTCGTGTAGCTGAAACTGAGAAGCTCGAATGTAGTGTATGTAAACGCGTGTTTTTCAATGATACCTGCTTTGGATTCCATAAATCAAATGGCACGTGTAGGAAAATGGATTTGTGAGTGTGGCATGTTTCATACAATGGACAGGTGGGGGAAATTCGAGCACAAATGCGATAAAATTCGTTGTTCTACATGCTATGAAGAATATAAGGCGGATGGTGTAAAATACGTATGTTATACAAAAAATGCCAAACCTTAAAATAAGCCCTGCATAACCGTGTATTATGACACAGACACTTACACAAACTCCGAAGCAAAAGAAGGTATCCCTCATTTACTCGTAAGTGATGGATGTATGAACATTGAGAGTGATGGATGCCGCAAATGTGGCAAACGACAAACATTTTTAAGGTGTTTGCAAAAGATTCCCCGGTGAAACTGTTTGTGAACTATATTGTCAAGCTAGCGGACCAGTTTAAAAAAATGACTGTATATTCTTGCCCATAACGCTGCAAAATTTGACACTCAGTTCCTTTATAAGGAGCTGCTTGAGCATGAGTCCTCAGCGATATTCACGGGTGACCCGTTGAAAAGAGGGAACAAACTTATACAGATGCAGATAAGGGGAAATGTTCAGTTTAAAGACACCCTGTTTTTCAAACCTTGTAAATTAGCCAAGCTACCCACGGTGATAGACGTAGACGATGAAGTTTCAAAAGGGTACTTCCCTCACACATTCCTCACTGAAGACACTTTAAATTATGTAGGTCCACCGCCCCCTAAACATTACTTTAGTTATGAATGTATGAGTACAAGCGAACGTAAGAGTTTGAAACTCTACTACAGCAGGTTTAATGAAGATAATCCTTACAATATAGCGTATGAATGTGACCGTTATTATGTGAATGACATACGTGTACTTAGAGTATGCTTCCAAGCTTTTAGAAGAATGTACATAACGTGCTTCAACTGTGATTCGTTCCAAGCAGCAACCACGATCGCATCATTGTGTTTTACAGTATTCAAGAATAATTTCATGCCGAAAGACATGCAATCATCCCCCGAAACATCCCGCGCAGTTATGGTTATAAGGCCATTTACTGGCTCACTCGCATACAGCAGCAGACAGGCGTATATATAAAAAACGCTCGCAATAAGGGGGAAATGGCAATTAAGGTCAGTGGCCGTGTTTCTTGGGTGGATGGCTTAAGTGAGGACCCCACCACTGGCGGGAAATCTGTGTACTCCTTTAACGGATGCTGGTGGCATACATGCCCGCGTCCTGAGTGCGGCGTCACAGGGGATACCCATGGGAGATCTCCCGCCGATAGCCTCGCATGGGCCCGTACCCGCGAACAGCTAATAAGCTCCCAGTTCACTCACAAGGTTTTGTGGGAGCATGAATATGATACCTAGATGGAATCCGATGAGTAGTATCGCGAAGAAATAAGGGCTATCAAGCGTACAATGGTGGTGGAACCCCTCAAATGCTGTGACAGCTTGTTTGGAGGACGTACAAACCCCTTTAAACTATACTTTCCGCCTACGGCCGGGTAAAAATTCACTACTACGATTTCTGCTCATTATACCCTTACATGATGAAGAACAATCCGTACCCCCGAAGGTGCACCTGAAAAACTCGTGGGCCCCACCATGCCTACCATCGAAGAGTCCTCAGCTAATTTGAGTGGTAGTTACTTTGGACTTTCTTTCGTACATGTTCTACCCCTTCGCGATTTATGGAAGCCAATCTTGCCAGTTTTATAGACCACAAACTCATGTTCCCTCTGTGTGTGAAGTGTGCATGGGAGAATTATAGGGACTGTAATCACACGATCAATCAGAGGAAGATCAGAGGCGTATATACAAGTCCTGAGCTGTCCCTAGCCCTTCGCCACGGGTATAGAATACTGAAAATATATGAGGTGTCGAGGTTTCAGAAACTCCCCAACCTTTTCACACCACATATAAATACTTTTTTGAAGGATAAAGTAGAAGCATCAGGATACCCACGAGGAGTTGAGACCGAAAATGAAAAATCGTCGTATATTCAACGCTACCGTGATCGTGTAGGAATACAACTTGAACGTGACCAAATTGTGAGGAACCCGGGCAAGCGCTTTAGTGCAAAGTTGTGCCTAATTAGCCTTTGGGGGAAGTTTGCTGAAAATACAGAAAAGGGAAACGTACATCTAGCTCAAAGTTATAGTGAGGTCTGAGATTATGCAAACGCCAACGATAAAGGAGTCATGGAAATCGTACATGATAAGGTACAACAGGACCGAATTGACTACAGATACATCAAGTGCCACAAACATTTCTTTAGCCAGTTTCACAACAGTATACGCACGTATCAAGCTATGGCATCTGTTGCATTCTCTCGGGCGGCGAGTTCTATACGCAGATACAGATGGTGTGATATTCACGGAGAGGGAAGGTGAATATATGACTCCTATTGGGGAATAGTTGACTGACGAGATCAAGGATGAGCATGGAGGCATCGCATACGCCGATTCTTTTGTCTCAACAGGCCCAAAACTTACGGGGTAAGCGTGAGGGTCGGGGAGGAGTACAAGTACATCGTGAAGGCTAAAGAAATCACACTTAACCAAGTCAACCGCCAGATCGTCACCTTTGAATCTCTCAAAGATCTAGTGAGCTTAGATGATGGTAATGAGAGTGACCAACCCCCCACCTGGTTGTTGGAACTCATAACTTCAGGGCACAGAAATTGCGGGGTGTGAAGGAGCTTAGGGGTACGAAGGTTTGCCGTAACACCTACAGGAAGCGATACCAGGTGCACCTACGACACGGTTCCCTTTGGGTTCCATGGTGCATGAATATATATATATATATATATATATATATATATATATATATATATATATATATATATATGTGTGTGTGTGTGTATAGCCTGTATTACAGTCTATTTGGGGATATTTGTAGTTTATTTTTCTCTTTATCACGTGTATTTAATTGTTTCAGTTATGGTGCATAAATATTTGTTTTATATATATATATATATATATATATATATATAACCTGTGTTGGAGGCTATTTACTTGACGATATTTTACAGTTTATTTTTCTATTTAAAATTAATTATTTTTCAGCTAGCGTTTCATTTTCTCCTGTTTGTGTGTGTGTGTTTGTGTGTGTGTGTGTGTGTTTGTGTGTTTTTGTGCAGGGAAAAATCTAAGCACCGCCCATTGTATGGCGAAGTCCAACCAAAGGGGTCACGTGACTCCTGCTACTAACCGGGGGGTCATATCTCCGCCCTGCGTGTTCACTTGACCTCATCAAGTCCTGCCTCTCAGACGTGTATTTTACTTGTTGAAGAATTTTCGCGTAGACGGAAAATAGTGATGGCTACCTCTGATATTGCATGTTCTACATTCATGAAGTGGTACTCGATAAAGTCTACAGATGTGAACACTCAAAGAATCCCTAGTCATCTCTCCTTTGAAGCTTTTAAGGCCACATTGAATCGTGCGAAGCGTGAAGAGGAAGATGTCCAAATACTCTGTGGATATTCTGGTGAGAGCATTGCGGGCTTTCGTGGCTCAAACGATGTAATGGACTATGTTGTAGGATTAAACTGTGTAATGGAACACTTATACCGTTAAGTGAAAGAATCAACACGCGCAGAAGAGAATTCTTGATGATTGGTGTGACAAGCGGTATTATGTCATGTTACATCATAGCGAGTACGTGTACACTGCGATGGAGAATGTGCGAGTTTTTAATAGAGTTTAGGGATGAATATCGTTTGTTAAACAAAAAGAATAAATATGGACACACGTTTCTCTCAAATAGATCGCTAGTGTTAATAAATGTGCATAGTTCGAGAAAATACAATGCTGAATACCCGTGAACGAAGATGTATGGTGCGCATTCCGGGAAGTGTGTGTGATAAAACATTAAAGCCGTTATTACTTCATGTATCGCAGATGGAAAAATTCTCCAAACGCCTGCCTGGTATAATGGGAGACAAATAATTGGTTCATTCACCCCGCGCGCCTCGTTTCTTTCATGTTGGAACAACCCCGTACACGAATCACTAACGCTTGGTATGACGCACCCCGTGTGACTCATTCCCCACATCTCCCGCCGAGCCAAATCGCTGGATCGGACGCGGAAGCAACAGACCTTGGCCAGCGAGATCACCAGATTTAACCCCTTTAGATTTCTTTGCATGGGGCTTTATCAAATCGCACGTCTATCAGACGAAGATTACGAGTCTTGAAAACTTACGTACACGTATACGAACTGCTGCAGATAACAACCCCGCAAATGCTCCAGAATGTGTTTAGAAATGCTGCGGAACGATTTGAGCTGTGCAGGGATACTGATGGGCGTCACGTCGAATCCTACTCTTAATTATTTAATAAATGTTACCACTTTATCATTTTATGACTGAATTCCATGTAATTTTCAAGTGCTTCACAAAAATAGATCCTGACTTTATGTACACCCTGTATATTAAACGTGTATTGTAAATAGATTTCTTCTGTACTAGCTATTATTTTTGATGCGTATGTTAAATAATTATTCCTGTTTTTGCATCTAATACAATTCTTCTCTACTATCCATGTTATACATGTGTTAAATAAATCCAATTGTTTTGCGACTAATGTATATGCATATTCGATATATATTAAATAAACAGAATGATGTAGTTATGTTTTTTTTCTATTTTCGAAGGTATATATATATATATATATATATATATATATATATATATAAACGATACATTGTGTGTGTGTGTGTGTGGTGTGTTTGTGCTTTGCTGTTTTAGAGACAGAACCTCTCTAAAGAAACTAGCTGATTACGTCTTCTAAGCCAATTGGCTGTGATGCTAAAGCCGCTCAGGATTATTGGTCAAGACACCATTATACGTCGAGACATGCCACCGTGAGCATCTTTTCTCTCTCCTCTCTTTATTATCCTTGTCAGGTTAGGCTACCCCTTTAGAGGGACTTCCCCTCTCCCCCATTCATGAATACCTTCCTTCCTGCATACCCCCATCTCCCAACTTGAAGAGTCTAACTCCCCTCCCCACCTCATTATTGATCATCTTGCAGTCAATTCATTTGCACTCTACATTTTTGCGGAGATACTACTGATGGTAAAAAGTATAATAGCATCATTTGCTGACGATACAAAGCTCAGCAGAAAAATCGACAGTGCAGAAGAGGTGGAAGCTTTACAGAGGGACACAAACAGCATATACAAATGGTCAGAAGACAATAACATAAATTTTAACACCGAGAAAGTTCAGTTCTTGAAGTATGGAAGAAATGAAGAACTTAAACAGACAGATACAATGCCCCAGATAGACAGGAAATTCAGAGATTTAGGCAGGGCTT
The DNA here is from genome assembly GCA_023014485.1 of Bathynomus jamesi. Lineage (NCBI taxonomy): Eukaryota > Metazoa > Arthropoda > Malacostraca > Isopoda > Cirolanidae > Bathynomus > Bathynomus jamesi. The sequence goes on along the minus strand of JAJOZX010003005.1, from coordinate 469,044 downwards.
GAGTCCGGCCAAAGATTCACGCGTAGCAGCGTCGCAGATCGATAGACCTGAAGTGCGGGAAGTGCGTTGATGAGAGTGCGGGGAGTGGTCCCCCTTCCGCAAAGGGTTAACAACCGGAACGATTTATTAAAAAAAAGTTAAAAACCGGTACGGACCGCTCTCAATTGAAGCCCTGGATTTAGGGGTAATAATGACCGATGATGCAAAATCTGAAACACAGATAACGATAAACAATGCCTACCCGGTATAATGAGTTACGGGACAGCTACTGAGAACCTTCAAAAGAAAGGACGAGAATGTAATGATTCCCCTGCTAAAAACACTGATCATACCAAAACTTGAATACTGTTCACTCTTGACGTCTGCATGCAAAAAAGAAATTAATAAACTAGAAGTGGTCCAGAGGAATTTCACAGCCAAGATTGATGGCTGGAAAGAACTCAACTGCTGGGAAAGACTAAGTAAACTAAATCTGTACTCCCTGGAAAGAAGAGGTACACCATAATCTATATATGGAAAATGATCGAAAAACTGGTACCGTACCTCAAATTAAACCCAATTAACATCCAAACAACACTTGAAAATAGGAAAAGCAGAGTGTGTGGTGTTCCCAAACTAAAAGCTCGATAAGGGACACCCTGAACACTGAAGAAAAATACTTGGTTGTCAAAGGGACAAGACTTTTTTAACCAGCTTCCAAAGGACCTCAGAAACGTCACAGGAGTCAAAGTTGAAATATTCAGAAGTAGACTAGGTGCCCGGCTCAAAACGGTACCAGTTAAGCCGGGTGTGCCTGGCTATGTGCGATGGAGATCGCAAGAGAGTAACTCGTTCCTCCATCAGACCAGGCCTAGGAGTGGGGCCATCAGCTTGACCTTTGTGTAAAGAGAGACCGACGCACGGAACTTTTACCAGGTCTACCAGGTATATATATATATATATATGCACACCTGGTGTGCATGAAATAACACAAGTGAAGAGATAAATCCGATTTAAATTATATTACCGCAAATGACCATGGACAGCTAATATTTATTACATGTACTTTATAAATGCTGTTTTATACTGTAAGTGCAATAGACAAGTTGAAAACCAAGTTGAAACTAGTTTAAGCCAGTTCAAATCAAATTTCTCTCTTCACTTGCGTCACTTCATACACACCCTGTAATATATATATATATATATATATATATATATATATATTAGGGTGGTTTTATAAATCTGATGTCGGAATATCTGTTATGCCAACCCGGCATTTGGTACCACTAGCTTAAAAAATGATACACTAAAAATGTTTTGAGATCAGAATATATTTAGGACTTGCTCAAAAGTATTTTGTTTTTTTGATAAGACTTCCATCCATTTTATTGCTATTGGGACACATTGAAAAAAAATGAAGCTGTTATGTGAAAAGCATGCTGTCCATTTTGACAAATTAAATTATTAAAAGATTGTAACAGTGGTTCCTTTCACACAACAGGTCATTAGCCCCATCCCCAGTAGTGACTGTGGTCCACAACCATCCGTGTTGGGGGATATTTTATTAAAAAAATAAGTTGTGTATTATACAAAAACGAAACATTGGAATTTCTCCATTGACAATTTACATGACATATATTATTAAATAAATGCCATGATGGCAGACTTCGTTGGTGACAAGAAGACCTTCCGGTGATCTTCAACGACTTTTAGAAGGAACTGCTTTTGCTCTTCGCTGCGCGTGAGAGATGCATTGAAGTCCTGGATGAGTGCAACACCGCGTTCTGCAAGGTTGTTGATCACTTTCACCGACCCGACAGTAGCCTGGCTCCTCTTGTATGATTCATGGAATGGCCAAAGTGTTGGATCCTTCTCCAAGAAATCTTGAGGTAGTTCAAATATTTCAAAAAAATTCAGAGTTGACATGGTGACAAAATTGTGTAAATCTTCCCCACATGCCTGGCCAACTGGAGAGATCCGTTTAGGGGGCTCCTTAGACCCGATTTTGTTTTACAGGGCATTTACCATCTGCCTCCTCTCCTCCCTCTGCTGCAACACTGTCATCGAAGAAACTAAAGCCTACCAATGTTTCTGATAGATACCAAAGATGACGGCTGAATGCTGTGCTGACAGCCTTAGATATATCTTTATCAGCATAGTTAGCTAGTGCACGGAGGAGATTCAGATCGTTTCTCGGAGCTTCTACTGAAGACGGACTCTGAAACCAGTATTTGACATAGATGGCCGTGACAAAGAGGTTTACTTCCTGGAGGTGGCTCCACACCATATCACTGCGCGATGGCTTCTTGATGATCCCTGTTGCTGCTGGAGGGGAAGCTCCTTGCGGAAGAGCCACATTTTGATGGCGTAGATAGCTGGAGCCACCCAACGAGTTCGATGTATTGCTCCTGGTTATCGGAAATGGATCCCGCTTGGAGGGCCCTCTCCAAGGAAGTTAATCTTCAGCTCAAGAAGCTCACGGTAGTCATCCCGTGGCTGAAATTTGGACAGCTGGTCAACAGCAAATGCAATGACCTCAATCTTATATCCATTTATCACAGGGTTTAGGTCTTCTTCATCCACTGCCGAGGAGTATGCTGTCTTATCGAGGTAAGGCCAGTAGTCCCGGAACTGACCGAAGAGCTGAATATTTGGAGATTTGGAGCTGGCGACATCATGAAGGCTGAAGACCGTCTGTAGGAGTATCTCTGAGATGTGATGTCCACACGCCAAGTTCAATAAATTCCTCCAAAGCTCATTTTCCAAAGGAACACAAACTCCTCCCTTTGAACCATTGTTGGACGCGGTGGTGTCAAAGCAGAGCCCCTTCACTCGTGACCTCAGTCCCCACTCATTTATCGTCTCCACGATGGCATTCCCAATTACTTCCGACTTTCCCGATTGAAGTTTTGGAACTGCCAGCAACTTTACCACGTCTTGTCCAGATACAAGAATCGGGAGACGGTCCACTTTGTCCCGACCAGGACCAGAATGTAAATGGTGCAAGATGTTGCAATTGGGTTGTGCAACAAAGGGGTAGGGGGGTATGCAATGGAGGGGAGGGGTTATGCAATGAAGGGGGACGGGGTTATGCAAAGGGGGGGGGGAATGTTGCAAAAGTAACAAGCGGTTATGCAACTTGGAGGCGGATTTAGCCCCCAAGAGAAAGAGAGGAAAAGGAGAGAGAGGAAGAGAGGTGTTCGCCTGGCAGGAGCCAAGCACATAATAAGACCTCAGCCGAGCGCCCGCTGGCTTATAAGGTGTAAATCCGCCAGTTGGCTTAGAAGGCGTAAATGGCTTGTTAAGGTGTACAGGTTGAGTTGCCAGATTGCGTTATTTATTTAACTAAAGCTTATATTATTGACAGGTTGCTTAGAAATCCGTCAGTTGGCTTAGAAGGCGTAAATGGCTTGTTCAGTTCTACAGGTTGAGTTGCTAGATAGCGATATTTATTAAATTAATGCATATATTCTTTACAGTTGGCTTAGAAATCCGTCAGTCTGTTTAGAAGGCGTAACCAGCCATTTGGTATAATTAAATAATATCGTTTACAACCAAAAGAATTAAATAAAACACCATTACATCATTCTCTTTATACAGACGAATTATTGGAATCAGAAATATATAGAAAATAAATATACAATCAAACGATGGAATATATATGATCAAAAAAATAAAATAAAAATAATAATAGTATAAGAAATATGAACGAGGAATATGTATATAATCAAAAAATAAAATAAAAAATATAACCATCAATATAACAGTAGAGGAGAAATATATATATATATAGTTAACCCCTCCGTCTATGGCCCTGGGGTGGTTCGGAATCGACGGAGGTTCTGGTTAGGAGGCAGCAACGGATATTTCTTCTATAACATTCTAATTCTTTTCTCTCGCTTTATGGGGTCGACAATTGTTAATTCTTCTCTTTCTATAATACTCTGATACTTTCTCTTGGTACTGAAATTATCGACTTTTCTTTTATAACTTATCGACTTTACTGACTAAATTCCTCTGAAGATAGCCCAACTCGAGGGGGGAAATAAAAAGTTTCTCTTACTGTAATTTACTTCTTAAAAATTTACAGTTAGTGCTCTGAATTTACAGGGGTAGAGGTTCGACCTCTTTCGACCATGGCTCAGGCCGGAATCTAAAAAAAGTTAAGGAGGCAAGGGGCCTCTGCCCCCTCCCCGCAGCGAGGCTGCTAACACGGGAGGCTCGTAGCAGTGACCAAAGAAGAGTCTCGTAATGAAGTGCAGTTCATTTTACAAATACATGTATAATATAAGCCTAAATGTTGGGGGAAGGCAGTTGAAGGTTAAGTTCCCCCCTTTTAAACATATGATCAGATGTTTGAAAAATTCCAAATAAAAATAAAAAAAAAATAAAAAAAATAATTTGTATTTTTCGCCGTCTACATTTATGAAGGCGATATAATTTCATAGTAGTACATAAGTACAATTTGAGTACATGACTGAGTACGTATTAATTTTGGTTCATTACAATTACGATTACAATTATGGATTACTTCACATTCGCTTGTGATTGTCCATTACAGTTCTATTAAAGTACATTCTTACATTATATATTAAGTCATTACATTCAATTACAGTTTCATTGAAGTACATTAGAAGTTATTATTAATTACAGTTTCATTAAAGTAAATTATGTTATATTAAATTAAAGTATTACAGTTAATTACAATTAAACAGTTACTATAACTTTGTTTTGTTTTTTACAGTGTTTCATATTAATAGACAAAGATGTTAGAAATATAATACAAAGTACATTACGTTATATTAAATTAAAGTATTACAGTTAATTACAATTAAACAGTTACTATAACTTTGTTTTGTTTTTTACAGTGTTTCATATTAATAGACAATTAAGATGTTAGAAATATAATACAAAGTACATGGGCACATACGGTATGGATTTATATACAACATAATATGTTATAATATGTTATAACATGTTATAAATTTGAAATCAGAGCGAGAGGAGATATTTATCTTAGAAGCGTTCGATTTTGCTGTCATTAGCGAATTCGATCACTTACCTCAGCATTTATGAATATCTTGTAAGGGGTGAACGCACTTGAAAAAAAATAATGAAAAAAAATAATACGAGAACGTATTTGCGCGTTTTCGAACGAATGCATAAAGTTTTGCGTTTCACGAGCAAAATGAATATTTAATAAAATTGACATATCATAATGGTCAAGATAAGATATGGACGTATGAGTGGGGGGGGGATATGGTCGAATAATAGTTATATTTATACTACATAACACATAAATAATGACTTCTATAGAGTGTACAGTTTTTATTATGATGTTAAAGAATTTTCATACATTGAATACTAGAGATATGATGAAGGGAAATTAATGACGGGAAAATGTGACGTCACAGTTATTAAATTTGTATGTATATTACAAATCATTATTAGGAAGATTTACAAAAACGAATTAGAGACAAAGAGTGGGTATTAATGAATAAGAAGTACAATTACAGGTTCCATTCCTGTTATATGCAATGTATATGCATAATCTAGGGACGAGGGTGAGATGCAAGACAACCATAATTAATTATAATAAATTCTATAACAAATGTAAAATGGAAAATGGATACGACTAAACCATAGAAATGGTAGATCGTAGGGTTGTGACACAAACAAAAATAGAAAGCTACAAATAAAATTTTTATCCAAACTCGCATTAAGCGATTTTGGTTCTTATGTAAAAATTAATATTGATTATTCATTGTTCATTTTTACATTGCTCTCCCCTTTAAAATATTTATACAATAATATAATAGGGTACAATTAATACAATACAAATGAGAAAATAACATCCTAACTAATTCAAGTTAGATGACGAATTTTTCTTTACATTATAAATTTTTATACATAACAAGTGAGTTCGGGCGGTTGGGTACAATGCAGAGTAATCAAATCTTTAACATGACACTTGCTTAGAGAGTTTCATAAAGTATAAAAATTCAAAGATTAAAACTTTAATTTTAGACAAACAATGATATTGTTTAATTTTTTTTACAAAATTTTATTTTTCTGTGGGAAAAATTCCATACATAATGAGTAGTAGATAAAAGGGAAAAACGTAAATCGTACAATCTATAAACTAATTTTTATTGACTATTGTAGGTACAAATCGAATTACGTAGTGGATGATGTATAGACCTGTGGTCTAGTGTGTATTTGGGTGTACTAGGTACAAAGTGTGTATCTTACAATTTCGAGGGACAGATTAGCCGAGAGGATTGTTCAATTAACTGAATAAATGCATGAGCAAGATATATTAGAAAGCAAAAATGATTAAGATTAAATTACATAGTTAGCATTTACACGTAATTAAATAAAGTTTATTTTGATATCCAATGATTTTAGCATAAGGTTTGTATATATATATATATAGTATATATAGTGTGCATACATGCGTGTGTATGTGTAGGGATTTGGAAGGTTTTTGAATGAACAAAGTTTTAAAAATAATGTATAATTTAAGATGGGTTTAGTTATAAAATCTTTTAAGTTTAAGTCAATTATTGTTAAAATCTAATTACAGGTAGTATTAATGATGGTGTATGCATACGAGTTTCATGTGAAAGTGGCTTGAAGTACAGAAAGAAAATGAATTCGAATGTGTGTCAAAAGTAATAGAATTCAACTAGGATTATCGATTTTACGTAATTAAATCAGTTACACGTATATTAAGGTAATAAAAAGAAACGTACTTAGAGGACCTTACAATTAATGAAAGTAAATCTAGCGGTATTACAAAATTACATTTTGAAGATGGAATTAAATTCGACTAGTAACATTCCTAGCTATATATGAACTATATACCCATTAACATTAACCAGAAGTATCGGTACGATAATTAAATTAAGAATACAAATTAAAAATAGAAATCAATTATGCATTTTAATGAGCTAAACATAATTTTATAATATTCTTAAAAATAAAAGTAAATCGAACCTTAGATGAGTTTCTGCCAAGAATAAAAAAGTTATTGAAATGGAAGGAAAGCATTTCGAACAATCTTTTCTTTTATTTCAGGTAAATTTTACATTAAAAATTATTTTTATATAATAAAAAAAAATATTAAAAAGGTTTAATAATTTTTGCATGTTAAGTAGAAAAATCATACTCTTTCGTTAAATGTTGATAGAATTTGAATTATTTGATATTTTAATCTGAAAACTTGTTTGCATATAGACAAATACATATGTTTTATTGTGTAGAAGTTTTATTAAAATTAAATGACTGAAATTTAGGGTATGTGCGGTCATACGGGTAAATTTCCCGACCGTACAGAGCAGGATAAATTAGGTACATGATCGATTAATTATTACACTATTTCTGTCATCATATAATCAAAATAATTATAAAACTCGTTACAAACATTTGTAAAAACGGTTTTGGTTGCAACCAATAAAATATGTCATTTTACATATATATTTATATACGCAACAATGGCATGAAAAGAAAAGACAAATCGGTCAATTTCCTTCTTACAAACAAAAAAAAAGGTTAAACTAAAGACGCAAACCGGTCAATTCAGGTTGAATTTAATTCTCTTTTACAACAAAAAAAAGGTTGAATTAAATTCTCTTAAACAACAAAAAAAAAGGTTGAATTAAATTCTTAAATTACATTTTCATAAATTAAATTCTCTTAAACTACAAAGAAAGTTGAATTCTATTGACTGCATTGAAAACTGACTTGGGACTCGAAAACTGACTTGGGACTCGAAAACTGACTTGGGACTCGAAAACTGACTTGGGACTCGAAAACTGAATTGGGACTCGAAAACTGACTGGGACTCGAAAACTGACTGGGACTCGAAAACTGACAGGGACTCGAAAACTGACTGAGACTCGAAAACTGACTGAGACTCGAAAACTGACTGGGACTCGAAAACTAACTTGGGACTTGAAAACTAACTTGGGACTTGAAAACTGTCTGACTTGAACTCTATCAAGTACCTTTAAACTGTCTGACTTGAACTCTATCAAGTATCTTTAAACTGTCTGACTTGAACTCTATCAAGTATCTTTAAACTGTCTGACTTGAACTCTATCAAGTATCTTTAAACTGTCTGACTTGAACTCTATCAAGTATCTTTAAACTGTCTGACTTGAACTCTATCAAGTATCTTTAAACTGTCTGACTTGAACTCTATCAAGTATCTTTAAACTGTCTGACTTGAACTCTATCAAGTATCTTGAAACTGTCTAACTTGAACTCTATCAAGTATCTTGAAACTCTCTAACTTGAACTCTATCAAGTATCTTGAAACTGAACTGACTAAAATTGACTGCACTTGAACTCTATGAAGTACAATTACAGGTTCCATTCCTGTTATATGCAATGTGTATGCATAATCTAGGGACGAGGGTGAGATGCAAGGCAATCATAATTAATTATAATAAATTCTATAACAAATGAAAAATGGAAAATGGATACGACTAAACCATAGAAATGGTAGATCGTAGGGTTGTGACACAAACAAAAATAGAAAGCTACAAATAAATTTTTTATCCAAACTCGCGTTAAGCGATTTTGGTTCTTATGTAAAATGAATATTGATTATTCATTGTTCATTTTTACATATACACAATTATATTAAAAATGAAATATACTGAAAATAAATACATACACTTTATCTTCTGCACAAAATAAAAAAATAAAAAATAAGAAATACAAAACGATGGAGTATAAACATCAATATAGCAGTAGAGGAGAAATATATATATATATATACAATTATGTTAAATAATTAAATATATTGAAAATTCATCAAAATACATTCACTTTGTTCTACTGCGCTAAACACTAAACTCACACGTAATCGAGTCTACAGTCACATCGTTATTGCTTTGTACTTCGCAGTAAACGCGGCTTAATATTATTTCACCAGTGAAGTTATAGAGAAATCTACACTCTATATAAATGGCCTTCATATCGTTCAATACTACTTTTGTGGCCACTTTAAATTCGGTTGGCAAGTTATCTTTAAATACGAATAGAATACAATCAAAAGCACGCACAAAGAGGTCATCGTTAGCCACAACATCATCATTAAATACAAGTTTATAAACACTCCTTTCCAATCGAAGGTTTATTTTACCGACCCGAGCTTTTCAATCGTGAACTCTTCTTCACACTGCATAGCAACAGTTGAAATAATCTTTTAAGTCGTTACGACAGATTCTCATTATATAAAGAAATAGTTTTTCAGGGTGAACGGTGTAGGTGAGCTCAGCCCTGGACCGCTCAAGTCCTTTGTACCAAAGTTCACGATATTTCAAAGAGTCTAAACCTTTGAAAAAAGCATCCAGCTCTAGACCATTCTCGCCTTGTTCAGTCCTACACTCGTTAAACCCATCGAGCAGAGCGGTGTATGCGTATTCAAGAACCGTATCAAAATAAAGCATATCCGTAATACGCGCGTCTAATATAGGCTTCAGTTTGCGGAATCCGACGATTTCAAACATTCTTTCGAGGATGAAACGGTTTCGCAGAGGGACAAGAGCGTTATTATCAGAGGCATTCTTCCACATCACCCGTATATCAATGCATGGCTGATCGTTATTTATACACAACGTACAAAAAACGGCATATGAGTGGGTGTCACTAATCTGCTCTCTTGTACCTACACCTGCAGGAATTTTATAACGATCCTCACGCCACTTCTTAACTACCACGAAGATTCTATTTATCTCCTCAACACTTAAATAAACAACATTCCGTTTGTTTATTTGTCTGCAAGTCGTTTCCAGTACATAGTTAATGGCACCGGTTTTACGCCTGAACAAGCGCAACGACTTCGTCACGGACACATCGTACACGGCGTTGAGAATGCTGCTCAAAGGAAGTTCCGTCGTATTCGAGGAGCGCACGTCCAGTCGGTTCAAGCTCTGAGATGACTATGAGCCACATGCAAACAGATCGATTCGACGGAAGGAGTGAGTCACACCATAAGCTAATGAAACGTGTACGGCGCTATTCCAACATGTAAGAGAATACTTGTATCCCATTATATTGGGTAGGTGTTTTGAGAAATTTTCCGATACATGAAGCGATATCGGTTTTAATGTTTTATCACTCACCAGATGTTCATTTCCATAAACTAAACATCTTCACAATCCGGCGCACTATTTGAGAGAAACATATGCCCATATTTTTCCTTTTTGTTTAACAATCGATACTCGTCTCTAAATCTGTTAAAAACTCACACAGGCCATTAGCCACAACCTCACTACAAACCTCGTCATGATATATATTAATATAGTGGTAAAAATACTTAAGATTCTCCATGACGACAAGATTTACATTCTCAACCGTAGGATACGAGTACCTGGTATGATGCAACATGACATAATATCGCTTATCAAACCACTCATCAACAAGACTCACTATCCATATCCTTTGCTTCTCTTCTGCACGTGTTGTTTCTTCTACTTCACGGTATATGTAAACTTTTATAAAGTTTAGTCCTACAACATAGTTCAATACATCACTTGTACCACGAAATCCTACAATGCTCTCGCCAGAATAGTCGTACAGTATTTGTACCTCTTGCTCCTTCGCACGATTCAACGTAGCCTTAAAAGTATCAAAGGAGAGCTGACTATGGAGTTTTCATTATCCACCACATCTTGGCAGTTTACCGAATTCCACTTCATAAATGTTGAACACGCAATATTAAAGGTTGCCATTACTATTTTTCTTCTACACGGGAGAATACACGTCTGGGATTCAGGGCTTGCTGCGATCAACTGAGCACGCAGGGAAGAGATATGCCCACTGCCAAGGTAGAAGCAGGAGTCACGTGACCGATCTTACAGTGGGCGGAGCTTAGAACTTTCTCCTGTACACACGCTTGGCGAATCTTAGAATTTTAAACTGTGTACACACACACACACAACACACACACACACACACAAAGAGAGAAGTGAAACGCTAATTGAAACAGGATTTATTTAATAAACGAAATATTCGAGGTGTATATATATATATATATTTACAAATACGTGTAATAAATAAGTTAACAATAGACATATCAAAGATTATGGTATCCAAAGGGTACGGTATCATAGGTAACGCATCTGGTAACGTTTCCTATAGGTGTTACGGCACACCTCTGTACCCCTAAGTTCCTTCACTCCCCCCAGCTTCTGCGCCCGAAAATTATGGGTACCTAGAGTTAGTTGGGGCGGCCGGTCGCCCTCATCATCATCCAAGCACACTAGACCCTACAACGACCCGCCGATTCGCCTGGTTGAGCGTGATACCCTTAGCCTTCACGATATATTTCATATCCTCCCCCACCCTCACCCGTACCTCATAAGTTTTTGGCCCTGTTGAGACAAAAGAGACTGCGTATGCGATGTCTCCATACTCATCCTTGATCTCATCAGTCAACTCTCCGAGGAATTCACCAATAGGAGGTATGTATTCACCCTCCCTCTCTGTGAATATCACACTATCTGTATCGGCATACAAAACCCTCCGCCAAAGAGAATGCAATAGGCCCCCAAAGTTTGATGAGTGCGTAGGCCGTTGTGAAGCTAGCTACAGGTATGTTTGTAACCCGTGAGGTATCTGTGGCCAATTCGGTATTGTTTTTCTTTATTATGTAAGTATTACCTACATTCACGATCTCCAAGACCTCTTTATCAGGAGCGTTTGCATAATCCCAGACTTCACTATAACCTTGTGCTAAATGAACGTTACCTTTGCCAGTATTCTGTGCAAATTTTCCCCAAAGACTGTTTAGACACAACTTTGCACTAAAGCGCTTGCCAGGGTTCTTTACAATTTGGGAACGGTGAAGCTGTATACCTTCATGGTCACGGTAACGTTGAATATAGGCCGATTTTTCATCTTCGGTATCAACTCTTCGCGGATACCCTGATGCTTTGAACTTATCCTTAAAAAAGCGTTTATATATGGTGTGAAAAGGTTGGGTAGCTTCTGAAAACTCCACACCTCATGTATCTTCAATATTCTGTAGCCACGGCGAACAGCTAGATCCAGCTCTGGACTTGTATATACACCTATGATCTTACGCTGGTTGGCTGTATAATTACATTCCCACTGTTCTCCTCTGCGCACTTCACACACAAGGGAAACATGAGCTTGTGATCGATAACGACGGGTAAGATCGGCATCCATAAATCGCGTGGGGGAGCACATCTACGAAAGAAAGGCCGAAATAGTACCCGTTCAAATTTGTTGAGAACACCGATGGTGGCAGGTCAGGTCCCACAGTTTTCAGGTGCACCCACGGGGTACGGATTGTTCTTCATCACGTAGGGATATAAAGAACAGAAGTCGTAGTAATGGAGTTTCACGCCCTCCGTAGGCGGAAAGTATAGCTTGAAGGGATTTGTACGCCCTCCGAACAAGCTATCACCGCATTTGAGAGGATCCAGCACCATTGAACGTTTGATCGTGTTTATTTCTTCACGGTACTGTCCATCTGTTTCCATCCGTGCATCATACTCATGCTCCCACAAGACTTTGTGAGTGAACTGGGAGCCTATAAGTTGATCGCGGGTGCGGGTCCACGCAAGACTGTCGGCAGGAGATCTACCGTGGATATCTCCTACGATTCCACACGGACGGGGGCATCCGTGCCACCAGCAACCGTTAAAGGAGTACACAGTCTTCTCACCAGTGGCACGGTTTTCACTTAGACCATCAACCCAAAAAACACGACCATTAACCTTAATGGGTACTTCACCCGTGTTGCGGGCATGCTTTATGTATACACCTGTCTGTGCTGTATGTATAGCCAGTAAATAGCCTTGTGCCCATAACTGCGGGGATTGTTTCTGTGAATAACGGCTAAGGTGTCTTTAGGCATGAAGTTATTCTTGAACACCGTAAAAATAATGAGGCGATGGTGGTTGCGACTTGCAACGGATCGCATTTGAAACGGCCTATGTACATCCTTCTAAAGGCCTGGAAACATACTCTAAGCACGCGCACATCATTCACGCAATAACGCTCACATTCATCAGCTATATTATAAGGATTAGATTCATTAAAACTGTTGTAGTATCGGTCAAAATCTTCACGTTCATCTGTACTCATACATTCATAGTTAAAGTAATGTTTGGGTGGAGGTAGTCCTACGTAATTTAAAGTTTCGCTAGTGAGGAATGTGTAAGGGAAATATCCTTTTGAAACTTCAGCGGCTACGCCCATCACCTTGGGTAGCTTTGCTAATTTACAAGGTGTGAATAATAAAGTGTCTTTAAACTGTACATTACCTCTTATTTGCATCTGTATTAGTTTGTTGCCTCTTTTCAAGGGATCACCTGTAAATATCTCAGATGACTCGTGCTCAAGCAACTCCTTATAAAGGAACTGTGTGTCAAATTTTGCCCTTATGGGCAGAATATACACAGTCATTTTTTTAACTTGTCCGCTAACTTGACAATATAGGACACAAAGAGTTTCACAGGGCTATCGTGGCATTCGTTTTAAAAACGTTTGTCCGTTTACCACATTTGTGACACTCATCACACTCGATCTCCATACACTCATCACAGATAGTCTGGCTTACAAGTAAATGTGGAATAACCTCTTTGGTTTCAGCGTTCGTGTATGTTTCTATATCGTAGTACACAGTTATACAAGGGCTATTTTTAGGCTTAGCGTCTTTCATATAACATACATGCTTTACTCCAACCGCCTTATATTTCTCATGGCATGTAGAACAGTGAATTTCATCACATTTATGCTTGAAATTCCCCCAATTATCCATCATATGAAACATACCACATTCACAGATTCTCATTTTCCTGCACGTGCCAATTGATTTATGGAGCTCAAAACAGTTATTATTGAAAAATGTGCGTCTACACACATCACAATCCCTCTTCTCAGCTTCAACTACACGGCTTTCACATTTGGAGCTTTTACACTGCTCACATACCATGTGGCAATCTTTACAATGTTTCACTATATCATCCGCAAACTCGATACATCCCTTACACAAATCATGATGTCGTCCATATTTTCGACTTTTATCATAACTCGCGTAAAGGTCCCTTATATTACGGATGGGAGATACGTTGTCCCTGACAGCCTAAAATAAGTAGGGGTCTTGTACGATCTCTCACACTGATTTTAGAAACATACACAGTCCCACGACGATCATCCATTCCAAATACAACGATACGAGCATTCATTTCCTGTTCTACCCTTCTCAGCTTTAGGACCCATATTACAGTCAGATTCAAGTTTACAGTTTTCAGCTAGTTTACGGGCATGCTCCACTACCGTAGGCAGCCAAATGTTTTTGACACGTGTATTTAGTACAGTAAACATACGGGTGAAGACTACTGCTATAAAGCCGCAACCACGGCATTTATATGCCGTCTATAAATAGCCTGAGAATTGAAGTTAAGAGTATAAGGTTTGGCACTATGACCCGCAACACGGAACACACGGTCAACATTTACCGTGAAGTTGTCCATATTGAAGGCTATACTACTTTTAGAGGCCCGCATTATACGGCCTAATATATACTCTATATCTTCAGCTGCCAAGCGTCTGAAAGGTATTACTACCCAAAAATCTTCTACAACTCCGTCATCTGACCCGAATCCAAAGGACAGCCCCATCTTGACTCCACGTTCGTCGCGGTTCTGTAGGACAAACTCTACAATACGTTCAACTATGCCGTAGTCCGTCTTCAACACCATTGCTATACAATATACATGGATCTAGGATCAACCCTGACTATATACCGATTTCTAGTCAAGTCTGGGGTGGGGGTAGCGGGGCGCACCAACTCGAAAGTTATGTCATCCTCAACAGAACGAGAAGCTGCTGTGGAGGATGTACCCGGAATTGAACAGGAATAAGGGGGTATATTTGAGGAAGATACTATTGTGGGGGTTGTGTCGTAAGACGTAGAGGGTTGAGGCTCTATTAATGGGGGTCTAACAAACGGCGCAATCCTGGCGCGCTTTATACCTGACGTCGTGGGCTCTTCATCATACCTCCGCTTTGAATTGGCGCGTGCTAAAGGTATCGCTGGTGAGGGTTCGTCAGCGGGGATGTATTCTGTGATCACAACTACACTGTCGTCGGGGTCATCTGTGATATCGATGATTGGGTGCTGTACCTCATCGTCATCCACGGTTCTGTGGGAGAAGAGAAAAGCAAGAGAGTAGAATATAAGGGTCATCACTTAAATATTTATTATATTTTGTAAATGACCCACTTAGGAGTGTGACGTGTTAGAAATGGATTCTGTAGAAAAATTCAGGTTCACGAGCCCCTCCATATGTATTATATCTGGCCCTACACGATGTGGTAAAACTATGATTATGCTTAAAATCATTAAAGAAAAGGGAGAGATGTTCTCAAAATTTGTGCATAAAGTTATATGGTGCTATTCGACGTATCAGTCAGTGTTCAACGAGTACCAAGATGATATTTTGTTCCACAAGGGTGTATATGACGTTATTTCGTTAAAGGGAAATGAACATGCCAAGACATTTACAGTATCACAAATTGGGGTATTAGCCAATCAAATGTTCCCGAATCAGTGTAAGGAGTTTTTGGAAGTTTATAAAGAAGCTACAGGCCAGCGTTACGGATATTTGCTTTGCAACCTTCATCCGCGAAACACGTTTAGGGTGCTTCTTGGAACGAATATATTTCCAAACGAGCCTGAAACGGTGTATATTCCAGAATGACAAATAGGCTAAAGAAATACCATGAATTAATAAAAATCTATCATCGACTGCCCCGGGCAATGCAGCAGATGTTTGCTAAAAATATCGACTCCGACTTTTTAAAATGCATCTGTGAAATCTGTCTTAACATTATAAATTGCAATGTATCAATGAAACCACCTCAGAAGGCTCGCCTACGACGTTAAAAGAACATAATACGTGCACTCGTAAAAGTCAAACTGTAAGGAAGAAAAAATGAATTATTGTACAAAGAGGAGGGTCATTCTTCCCCATCTTATTTTCAGTTTTGGGTCCTTTACTAACTAGAATAATATAATGAAGAAAGTGGTAGTGATTCCACACGAGGTGTATGCTTCACTACAAAGTTCAAAGAATGCAGACACGGATCTAGATCCCCGTAAAAGCAGTCTTAAAAGAATGGAAAGCGAATTGATAACCCTACTAAAGAGTGAAAAAACACCTGATGAGAAAAGAACCTTATATCAAGAAGCTCTGTAGAAATTTCTTCACGAGTACGAAAATTATAAGAATCCGACAGAGATTCCCGTGGTTATTAGGCACAGCACGGGGAACGATGGACGGGGTGACATAGGGCCTCTGCCCGACGATAGAGCTGACCAACCAAAGATTAATGGGTCGGGCACACAACATATTGAGCATGTATTAAAAGGCACCCTCCCACATACATTGAGGAATAAAGGTTTAAGTCTTTTTAATCTATTGAATGAGGACCCCACCGTAAAATGGACCGATACAAGTGAGATCATTCTGGAAGGAACAAAGGTACAGGATTCGAATATCGTAGACATCGTCCATGATCTGGTGAGAAAGTGGGAGAGGCCCTCACCATCAGGATGGAAGCATATTAAAGCAAGACTACAATAAATAAATGTCCCAAAAACAATGATAGGAAATCCGAACGGGTTAAAAGATTTGGAACATGCATCGCACGTGATACAATTGAAGACGCCATCCCCCCCGGCGGTAACACCTCTGAAGAGGAGAAAGAAGAGGTTAAACAACGCATATCCCAAACCACGTGCCTCTAAAATACGCAAATGTCTAACATATTAAGAAAACGCTATTATGATATTTCTAACCCAGCCTCCTACGGAGGCGTAGATAAACTGTACAGAAGTGTTTACAATGATGGAGTAGGGAAAAAAGATCTTGAGAGTTTTTTGCGGGAGCAGGATGCTTATACACTTCATAAACCTGTGAGAAAAAGGTTTAAAACAGCTAAAACAACAGCTGCTTCGATTGACTCTATTTGGCAAGCAGATTTAACAGACATGCAAAGATATTCAGTGTATAACGATGGTTACCGCTACATCCTATTCATAATAGATGTATTTTCTAGATATCTGTGGCTAATTCCTCAGAAAAATAAATCGCTTGAAACAGTTGCTAAAGCGACCAAAACGTTAATGTTGAAAGGAAACAGAATTCCTGGCTGTTTTTGTACGGATATTGGGAAAGAATTTATAGGCCGAGCTTTTTAGAACATGTTGACAGAGTTTAATATCAGCCACTACACCACCAACACACTCTACACATTTCAAAATTAATGATTATATAAGGCTGTCGCGTTCGGGAAATAAATTCGCGAAGCGATTTGAGCAAGTATGGACACGCGAGATTTTTAAAGTTAGGGCTATGAAATCTAAAGACGAGATAATGTTGTATTACGTAGAAGATTTGAATGGGGAAGAAATCGCAGGAGGCTTTTACCGCGACGAGTTGCAGAAAGTGACATTTAATTTTGGAAAAAATGTGTTTAAAATTCGGAAAATTTTAGGAAGCAAAGCTTCAGGAAAGAGAAAATTGTACCTGTGAAATGGCTACGATAGCCAGAAAGCTTCAACACCTTTATAAAAGCTGATGCAATAATGAAGCTTGAATATTATGCAAAATGGCGTCACACTCCCGTCTTCCTCGTCCATATCTGTACACCCTAACAACACACTAGCCAACTTTGTAACAGAACTCCACCGACCCATTGAATTGGGTCGTGATACGTATGAGGTGGATATATGCGAAATTCAGTTGAATACCCTTTTATTAAGTATTGATTATAAATAACCAGTTTTTACGAATCTTAGAGACCGTAATGAGTGTGAAAAAGCCGGGATAACTCGGGATGAAACCATGCGTACTGCCCTGACTGAGGATGCACGGTATTACAGTAGAGAAGTAACACTAGTACTGGGTCACTATGGTGAGGCCGAGGATGTTGTGAGAGACTTAAACGTAAGTTTAAAAACCTCAAATTTTACGGGCGATTTAGTATACGAAATCGCAAACAATGATCCCCATGCATTCCCTCTGGCCCTAAAATCGCAGGCTAACCGAAATATTAAAGACAAAAGAGTGTTCAGAATTATGACCGATGGATGAGATCGATCAGTCATCCAAAGAGATACATTTTACGAGGGACAACACGATTTGTCCAGCCTAATGTACCAGTTGAAATTGGAGAAAATGGTTGACGACTATGAACCCCCAGACATGTGTTATATTTACAGCAATATAGTGGAGCACCAGTTTGTTGGGGATACCCAGGCACGCCTGCTGCGCATTGCTCACATTCCCAACCATAGAGGAAGGAGTTTGAGTATTACATATGACAGACCCCATTATGTGAATGTCGCAGCTAATCTAATAACCAATATCTTAATATATATAAGAACGATTGAGGGAAAAAATTTCCCATTCGGTAAGGGGAGCTTATCAGTGAAGCTGCACTTTCTACGCACTGAGTTATAATGGGCAGAAAGCTTTTCACACTCTATCGAGGTGTGAGATACCAGCATTGTAGTGGACTTGGGTCCATTTTTTCAACCATACTACGTACAGCTGTCCCATTGCTGAAGAGGGGTGCCAGATACCTCGGGAGGAAAGCGTTACAATCAGGTCTTAACACAGCAGAAGACATATTGGCTGGGGCTAAACCTAAAGAAGCTCTAAAAAGACACTTAAAGCGTACAAGGGACGAAATCATCAAAGATGCAAAGAGAAAAATGTGTGGTGGTGGGAAGAAGAGGGCTGCCCGGAAGAAGAGCTTACCACCACGTGGCATTAAACGTAAAAGGATATAAAAAAAGAAGTGTTCTAAGCGAATGAAACCTATGGTTGACCATGAATCATAGTTTCTTTCCTACTTGTCAAGAGAGGAGGCACTATTTCTAACTCGTCATGGCACGCTTCATCCATCCGTGTAGTTCACAATGTTGTAAATCGGAGCTGTCCCTCACTGACATGCCTCCAACTCAAGTTTCTATTGAACATAGAGACTTTATTACAATTAACCCTTTAAACACAATTAGTTCCCCGAGTGCCCCTATAAAATTCGTGATACCCACCTCAGGCCCTTACTTTTTTGATCCAAGCTGAGTGCATATGTATGCTAAACTACGTATAGCCCATTCTGATGGAACGGATTGTGATGACAAATATGCTGTATACCCTGAAACAAACTTTCTGCACTCCTTATTCAACCAGTGTGACGTATATTTAAATCAGTTCAACATATCGGCAGGAACTGGGTACTACCAACTACGATCTTATCTGGAAAATGTGCTGAACTTTTCCAAAGAAGCAAAGGATACCTTTTTAAGTGCTGAGGGTTATTACCAAGCTAAAGACGAAAGTAGTATAAAGGACAAATTTAAAAATTCTAGAAAGAACTTCTATAAGTGTTTTGGACGCCTGCATACAGACTTCACATTCCAGGAGAAGTTGCTTGTAAACGGGCCGGATATGAAAATAAAGTTCACCCGCACTAATCCTGAGATCTGATTAAATCTGGATGCTGATCAGGAAGAGGGAGCAAAGCCAGTTGTGATTCACATTATGGAGACATACCTCCGGGTACGTCGAGTGAAATTAAGTTCACCAAAACAAATAGAGATTAAGAAAAATTTACTAAACGCTACAGTAAATTAAACAATTAACAGAGCACAGGTCAAACTATACACGGAGACGGTGCCAGCAGTGTTGGCGTCGAAGCAGATAGTAAACATCTTCCTGGGAAATCTACCTATTAGTCGGGATGCAGGATCATGCTTCGGTGAATGGAAAATATACAGAGTCCCTTTAAATTCGAGAACTTCGGACTTAAAAATATAACTATACGTTAATGGCATTGCGTTGGGCGAGGCTATGGATGTGAATTATTCATCAGACGCTGTGTTCTCGCTTTGCGAGAGAGCATATAGTAATCTTGCCCATATTGCAGGTGATTGTGATGATCTCGGAACTGGGGTAACAGAGAAGGAATTTATCGATCAATTTAACATTTATCCGTTTATCCGTTTATCACACCTGACTTATCTGCTAGGGGAAATACACACTTAAGTCCACAACAGAGTGGAAACATCACAGTCAGATTGGAATTCGGCAAGCCTATAGACGCGCCTATAAGTGTACTAGTTTACCTCGAGTCACAAGCCCTGATAGAAGTAAACACATTTAGGAGCGTTATCACTGACTTTTAAAATGGATGCGAATACCCTTCATAGAGTAATGAATAGTGAACGAATCACACGTTCCAAATTTATCGGCGTGTTTGCGAAGAATGAAACATTGAAATTGCTATCTACGAGAAATTGCGGTAGCCTTATTGTGAACAAAGATTTTATTGGTAGTGAAGGGATTCATTTGTTTGCAATCTATTTTAAAAAAAGGGACCGCATGTACTATTTTGATTCACTCGGCACTCAACCCTGGAGTGACCCTGTTATTTTAAAATTTGTCGATCAGATGCATATGTACTGCCTTTCATTTCTCATGCATATTTCACGTGGTAAAGAATTTAAAATTTTTCAAAAATTATTCGACTCGTGTCACTCAACGAAACGACGAAATGGTATGCAGACAGATAAAAAGCCGTTTTCCGATTGTACCTACTCGTTGTATAGTATATAATGTATATATATATATATAATTGTAACCAATAATGTTAGTTTGTATATTCTGTAGTTTGAGATGGTTATTTTACTAAAAACATGATTTCTTTCATTCAAGAAATTGATGAAAATACATTGTGTCTTCCCCGAAAAAAAAAATCGAAACATAAAAAAATACATAATTTCGTTAATGATGTGACAATCGTTTGGTTGACTGCTCGATAAATCTTCTACCTCCGTATTCAGGTCCACGACATGGGTTTCTTCAAAACAAGAAGATTGTATAACACGTGTCGAATCCTCGTCGGACTTTAAAGGAGAAAGAATAATTAATTAGTTCCTACTAAATCTTTTTAAATAAAAACCCAATTATTTAAAACATATGCAGAGTATACATATAGTAAGAGTATTTCAATGTGAAGATATCTTTGAACCGTTTAGAGAAGTTCATTTAAGAGAAAATTCCGAATAACATTTTATTACGGAATTTATAAAATTATTTAAAACATGCAAAAGATTGCTATAAAGAAAATTCAATGAATCAAAACAGGACTTAGCATAATATTAATTGCAAACTTATCTATAATTGCAGATAACTAAATGAAGCATTTTTAATGTGATGAGATGAATTACTACAACCCTTCATATATATGATGAAATAATCCTGAACAGTGCACTTTCTCCTAATGACAGGCACATTAAATAAATAATAACTTTGCGAATAATTGGCTACACAAAATAAAATTACAGGCACTTACATTTCTATGGCAGTCCCTTGCGTCGGATCGTAAGGAGCGTCATTGCAATTATTATCAACGGTTTGCCTTGAAAATAAACCATCCCGGTCAGCCGCGTTAAAAAGATTAATTGTGTACAACACTGCAATGTCACCATCTTGATATAAATCCGGTAAACTGTAAAGTTCTTGACTCATGACGGAGGGAATGTTTATTCACTGGTGAAAATAACCGGTAACTCACAGCTGAAAATATTTCCTTTTATATGCTTGATCCCCAAGCACCACCCCAAAAGACTAACAGGCGGTTCGTAAGTTTAATGATTGGTTGTCAATGTAACTGGGCGGAGCTATGATAAATTTGTGTACCAATCGTAACACCTATATTACGGGTCAACGCGTTGGATATCCTGATTGGTCGACTAATGGTGTCTTTAACTTCTCCCTGTAGATTTAATGCTCACATCGTGTATTGCCAATTGCAATTTCTACCTCGACACTATTTGCATTTCCGTCCATACCATTTTCGGTTTTCCAATTTTAGAACCCACCCCTTTATGCAATATCCCTCGCCCCTTTGCAACGTTGATCAACATTTGCCATCTCTATTACGACAATATTTTACATCATTATTTTTTGCGGTCATACTATTCGATCTTCAATTTTTTCCCAACTAGGATGGGAAATGGACAACTTGAGCTGCGGCAAGTCGTTATAGGAATATCTTCAGAGCCGCTCAGCTCGGTACTATAGGAAACAAAATTAGCGCCGCTAATCTTCATAATCCTGACATAGATCATTACCAGAGACAGCACAGTAACATCCGATGAAATAAAGATCATTAGAAAATAAGAAATCTAGATCTCTACAAGCAGAATGTTTTTCTGCATTATTATTTTTTGCCGTCATACTATTCTCAGCTTTCCCAAGACTCCTGTCTTGTGGATTTGGTTATATATATATTATATATATATATATATATATGTGTGTGTGTGTGTGTGTGTGTGTGTTTGTGTGTAATTGCCACTTGCAGTCTCTACCACGATGGTTTCAAATATTTGCAAAATATATGTTTGCGGTCATATTATTCGGTCCTCAACGTTGGTTCATGTATTCGGCTTGACTTTCTATTTGCCAATTATCGCGTAGGAGTGTGATTAAATCGTCTTTAGCTCGTGAAAATGAATGTCTATTTGGGCTGGTAGATAAATGGGCGCCTTAGGTATCCTAGTGGTTAAGACGCTGGGGTGCTGGTTGAGAGATCGGGTCCTGGCGATGACATTGTAATTTCAACCCGCCAGTGTTGGAGCGTAGTTCGGATTCAACGTTAAACTGTAGGTCTAAGGAGGGTGACTAGCTTGATCTTTGTCAAAATGAACAATTCGGGGAGAAGGAAGACCGATTTAGCTTATTGTTACTTGCAGCACCCTATATATATATATATATATCGTAAAGAACGACGCTTGTATAGGAGATATTCCGCGCAAGACGAGAGAGAGAACACGGAACAAATGAAAAAATGAAGTAACCACCTGGGAATCGAACCCGGGATCTTCCGATTGCCGGTCAGACGCGATACCATTACACCATGGACTTCACTCTTCCAAACGCCGTAATTCTTCTACATACTCGCAGAAACCAATGCCCCAAGGGGGCACCTCCCGCATGCCGTAACATTATATACATTCAACTGCAAAGAACACGCAGTATAAATAACGTAAAGAACGACGCTTGTATAGGAGATATTCCGCGCAAGACGAGAGAGAGAAAACGGAACAAATGAAAAAATGAAGTAACCACCTGGGAATCGAACCCGGGATCTTCCGATTGCCGGTCAGACGCGATACCATTACACCATGGACTTCACTCTTCCAAACGCCGTAATTCTTCTACATACTCGCAGAAACCAATGCCCCAAGAGGGCACCTCCCGCATGCCGTAACATTATATACATTCAACTGCAAAGAACACGCAGTATAAATAACGTAAAGAACGACGCTTGTATAGGAGATATTCCGCGCAAGACGAGAGAGAGAAAACGGAACAAATGAAAAAATGAAGTAACCACCTGGGAATCGAACCCGGGATCTTCCGATTGCCGGTCAGACGCGATACCATTACACCATGGACTTCACTCTTCCAAACGCCGTAATTCTTCTACATACTCGCAGAAACCAATGCCCCAAGGGGGCACCTCCCGCATGCCGTAACATTATATACATTCAACTGCAAAGAACACGCAGTATAAATAACGTAAAGAACGACGCTTGTATAGGAGATATTCCGCGCAAGACGAGAGAGAGAAAACGGAACAAATGAAAAAATGAAGTAACCACCTGGGAATCGAACCCGGGATCTTCTGATTGCCGGTCAGACGCGATACCATTACACCATGGACTTCACTCTTCCAAACGCCGTAATTCTTCTACATACTCGCAGAAACCAATGCCCAAGGGGTATCGCGTCTGACCGGCAATCGGAAGATCCCGGGTTCGATTCCCAGGTGGTTACTTCATTTTTTCATTTGTTCCGTTTCTCTCTCTCGTCTTGCGCGGAATATCTCCTATACAAGCGTCGTTCTTTACGTTATTTATACTGCGTGTTCTTTGCAGTTGAATGTATATAATGTTACGGCATGCGGGAGGTGCCCCCTTGGGGCATTGGTTTCTGCGAGTATGTAGAAGAATTACGGCGTTTGGAAGAGTGAAGTCCATGGTGTAATGGTATCGCGTCTGACCGGCAATCGGAAGATCCCGGGTTCGATTCCCAGGTGGTTACTTCATTTTTTCATTTGTTCCGTTTTCTCTCTCTCGTCTTGCGCGGAATATCTCCTATACAAGCGTCGTTCTTTACGTTATTTATACTGCGTGTTCTTTGCAGTTGAATGTATATATATATATATATATATATATATATATATATATATATATATATATATATAGTGTTGCATTGGGAATATGATAAGGAATCCCATTACTTAATCAAAGGCTAATTTAGCCTATTGGAAAACAATCACGTGATGCTTATGTACATATTTATATTGTTTTAACTTCATTATGATAATAACAGTGATACAAACAATAATATGAGTACAGGGAGGTTTTCGTAAGCTGTATAGTTGAAATTTGGCCAAATGGGTCTTTGCGGACAGCCTTTGCGGTCGGCTCGACGATCACCTGTTTCGAGTTTATAAATTTTTTTTTAGAGATGTTTTCAAAGAAAGGAAAGAAAGTAACTAAACACCTTAGGTAAAGTTAGTTAAAATAATTATTGTTTTTCTTTTATATATATATATATATATATATATATATATATATATATATATATATATATATGCGCCTCGGTGGTGTAGTGGTTAGCATCGCTGACTACGAATACATCGGCCAGGGTTCGAGACCCGGTGACTGCAGCCGGCGCGCAGCAAAACCCAGCTGTTCATACTTCCACACAATAAAGTGGTTGGTACATAAATGCGTACCCTGGGCGGCCTAGACGTTGGGCTGCTGGTGGGGCGTGGTTCGGATTCCATGTTAAACTATGGGTCTAAGTTAGAGTGAAAAACTTGACCTGCTTCATAATGAACAATTCGGGCGGAAACTAACCAAAGGTTATATACTAGTGATGTAGGTCACATCCACATCCGCATCCGCATCCGCGGAACATCCGCACATTTTCTCGCATCCGCATCCGCGTCCGCATCCGCACTTTGGACTGCGGATGTCGTGCGGATGTGGACCGTTGAGATAAAACGTCATTAATAAGCGGAAACTATCAAATTCAACTATATTAATAGAACTAGTTCATTGTGCGCAAAAGTGATGCAAGCGACAAGAGGAGCGAGAGGCTGTTCTTGTATGAAGTTACTCTCTTGCAACCTACTTAGATCCACGTTACAAAGCTAAGTTATTTTCACCTAGTACATTAGAACGAGTTAAATCATCACTTGGCAAAGCAGTTGAAGAGCTTCAATCTCTTGAATCTGTCGCTTCGCCACCCACCAAAAGAATAAAAGTTTCAGTGACAGAACCAACACCTTCAACAAGCAAATCTATCACAGAATCTGTCTCTCAGTTTCTTGAGTCAAGCAGCAATGACGAGACCTACGCGATGTCAAAAGATGTAAAAATGATCGAGAGCTATCACCAAGAAAAACGCCTGGCTGCATGTGACAATCCTATTAGTTGATGGAAAAATACGCAGAATATCTATCCATACTTGAGTAAACTTGCAAGGAAACATTTAGCCTGTCCTCCAACAAACGTACCAAGCGAGAGATTATTTAGCAGTGCTGGATTAATATATGATGAAAAAGAAACAGACTGGCAGCAGAAAAGGCAGAAAAATTAATGTTCCTTAAGCATAGCCTTCCTATAATTAAGTTTGAACATTAAACGATGAACATCTTAGTTTACTTTATTTTAATTACTCATTTATAAATATGCCTAATAAAACTTTAAACTTAATATAAATAGTTATCAAGCTAATTAAAGATCTCTTTCTATAAGGGTGGAGGTTGGGGAAAGAGGTCGGTGGGGTGCATTTGAGTTGGGTTCACGTCCCGCATCCTGGTAACACAATTATGGTTTCTAATTGTGGCTGAAACTCAACAAAATATAACGAATTTATTTGCAGACGAATTCACTAATTGATTTCTATATTAGTTAGATGCTTGATATTATTTTATATGTTCAGAGAAAAGTACAGCAATTATTGTACAATTAATCAATTATACTACATTATAGCTACAGCTCTCTCTATATAATAACTTATTATATACGTTAAACACAACAAATCTCGAATATATCCTAAAAATAACGAAAATGTACACATCCGCATCCGCATCCGCGGATATTGAAATCAAACATCCTCATCCGCATCCGCATCCGCGGATGTGAAAAAAATGACATCCGCTACATCACTATTATATACATACATATATATCTATATATGTAAAAATGAACAATGAATAAATCCTATATAATCATTATATAATTCTTATATGGATCCTTATATTCATTGTATTCATATAGTTCTTATGTTTTTATGGTTTTTATGTTTGAATGTTCGTGTTTACATGAGAAACCAAAATCGCCTGAGCGAGTTTGGATAGAATTTCGATTTTTGCTTTCTATTTTTTTTCAGTCTCACAACCATGCGACCTACCATTTCTATGGTTGAGCAGTATTCATGTTTTTGCCATTAGAAGTTCGCTGTGAGAAGGGAATGTCCTGTAACTGTGTCTCTCTAATTCGTCTCCTTTAATTTCACCCAATAATAACTTATACAGTACGTATAAAGTAAATAACTATGACGTCATAAAAGTAACTTAATTCCCTTCACGTTTTCCATACCTTGAATACTGAATCACGTATTTAGTATGTGGATATCTTTCATATTCAATGTATGGTAAATTCTTTAATAATAATAATAAAAACTTCATTCTCTATAAGTCATTATTTATATGTGTCCTGTCAGGTGTTATGTAATATAAATATTATTATTCGACCATATTCATCCATACGACCATATCTTATCTTGACCGTTATCCTTTATTAATTTTATTACTTATTCATTCTCCTACCTAATGTCTACTGATGCTACATCAACTTATCTGTCCATGTTTACTCGTGTCTATATTACGCACACACCCTATTGTGTTACGTACCAATATGTGTACAATAGTTTATGCATGCGTACATGTCCCCTGATGATCATGATTACATACATAGTTACGTACATGTAAATACGTCCACATGTATTCTTTTTACTTTTTCTTTTAATTATTTCACTCCTCGCAAGATATTCATAAATGCTTATGCAAGTGGTCAAATTTCGCTAAGCACTGCAAAAGCGAACGCTTCTGAGATGAATACCTCCTCTCGCTCTAATTCCAATTATAAAACATTATCATACCGTATGTGCACATGTACTTTGTGTTATATTCCTAACATCTTAATTGTCTATATATATATGGAACACTATAAAAACAAAACAAAGCTGTAGTTAACTGTTTAATTGTAATTAACTGTAACACTTTAATATAATGTAATTAATGTACTTTAATGAAACTGTAATTAATGATAAAAATTTAAAAACAAAACAAAGCTATAGTTAACTGTTTAATTGTAATTAACTGTAATACTTTAATATAATGTAATTAATGTACTTTAATGAAACTGTAATTAATGATAATAATTTATACTGTAATTAATGTGCTTTAATTAATGATAATAATTTATAATGTAACTAATGTGCTTTAATTAACGATAATAATTTAATATAATGTAATTAATGTACTTTAATAAAACTTTAATTAACGATAATAAACGAATGTGAATTAATTGGTAATTATAATCGTAATTGTAATAAACGAAAATTACAACGTACTCAGTGATGTACTTGGGATTGTACTCCATGTACGACCCGACATTATGTCGCCATTTAGGAATGTATACTTGGCGATACTGTTATTATTTTTGCGTTGGGATAAATTTTGATGTGCTTTCTACTTTGCCAAATAATTGGTGACTTGCTCTTTTTAAAATTTCTTAATAATTTTTAGATTTAGCTTCATAATGAATCCTGAGAAACTTTTAGCAATGTTCATATTTTGTATACATTCTCTCTTCGTTGTAAAAGATGAAGTCATATCTTGCCTAAGCATTTAATTGTA
The DNA here is from genome assembly GCA_023014485.1 of Bathynomus jamesi. Lineage (NCBI taxonomy): Eukaryota > Metazoa > Arthropoda > Malacostraca > Isopoda > Cirolanidae > Bathynomus > Bathynomus jamesi. Next base: position 441,000 of record JAJOZX010003005.1, on the reverse strand, counting down.
AATCTTAAACCTTTAATTTTTACTCATATGCATATTTTAGTGTAAAGATGCATAGTTCAATTTCCACTTTTAGTTAACTTGGCAGATCATGATAACATCAGATCTGAAAATACGCGGTTTAAGATAAAAATATAGCTTCATCTTCAACTATCTTGTTTATTCGTTTAAACATTACCACAGCTCAAAGATTTACTTTATTTTCAAATATTGTGGAAAAAATAATGCAGCCTCTTCAACATTTAATAATGATGATGTTAGTAGAATCGGGGTATATAAACCCCAATAAATTCTCCCATTTTTATTCTGATTCAAACTACGAGGCTGAGCATTACCTGTAACATTTTAGCAGTAAATTACCGTAAAAAAAAAGTTTATCTTCTTCGAGCCTTGCTCAAACTTAGTCATTAAAATCTCCCGATACGTTAAAAGAAGAATCGGGGGAAACCCTCAGAGAACTTAATAAGCCTCTCAGAATTCTCCGAGCCACTAAAGAAGAACTCGGAGAGTAGTATAGAAGAAACTACTGCAAGTATGAGATCCGTTGCTGCCTCCTAACCTTATAGCCAGGATTTTAACAGGTGTCCACCCTTTGGCCAGAATAGAAATTACCCTATAGCCATGATTTTAACAAGTGGCCACCCTTTGGCCAGGATAGAAATTACCCTGCATCAGAATAAAAATTGTGGCGACCCTACTACCAAGATAATAAGACCCACCGTTTGGCCGGCGTGTCACGACTAACAGTTCGTCACATCCACCCTTGAACCGGTGTGTAACGACTCCAAGTTATCCACGTCTCGTCTCATCTAGAAGAAGTAGGCAGCAAGACATGTCTTCAGGACACGTCTCTAAGAATTTCGCCGTTGAAATTTTGTTAAGTACCGAGTTTTTTTTTAAGTAATTTGTAAACAGTTGAGAAGACAGCATTGTTAACAGTTAACTAGTATTAAGTTAGAATGAACAAGAAACACTGAACATTTCAGACACCAGTGATACATTATTTTTATTGAAACAGTTATTTTCACAGAAGTTAATTTTCACAGAAGTTAATTTTCACAGAAGTTAATTGTTACAGAGTTAAATGTCACAGAGTTAAATGTCAGAGTTAATGTCAGAGTTATTTTCAGTTATTTTCACTATTATAGTTAGTATAGAATAATTTTATTTTATGTACTAAACCTAATATTACTGTACCTTCGCGTACATTCGAGTGAAATGTGTTTACATTTCGTATTTTTGTTTGCAATTTTTTTCAAATTATTGAATTGACTTGCGAATTAAGAAAGAGAGAGTTTATAGAGTTATAGAGATACTTGAAGCAGTTTCAAGTTCCAGTTTCAGTTTTCAGTTTCAGGTGGTTGCATCCATGAGGGACAATCAAACCCCAGAGATTTATAAAGATACTTGAAGTAGTTTCGAGTCAGTTTTAGTTACAAATAAGTTGCAAATCAGTTTTCACACAGTTTCAGTTGTATGTATCCAAGAGGGACAACCAAACCCCAGAGATTAATAGTCCCCACTTGATAGCAGTTCAAGTGCAAGTCAGTTTCAGTTTCAGTAGACTCCACTGATAGCAGTTCAGTGCAGTCCATTTCAGTTTGTTCAGTTAGTTGGTTGCTTCCAAGAGGGACAACCAAACCCAGAGAATAACAGACTCCACTTGATAGAGTTCAAGTCAGACAGTTTCAGTTTCAAGATACTTGATAGAGTTCAAATTCAGTTTCAGTCAGTTTTGAAGTCAGTTTCAGTCAGTTTTGAAGTCAGTTCCAGTCAGTTTTGAAGTCAGTTTGTTTTATTTGGAGTCAGTTTTATTTGAAGTCAGTTTTATTTGAAGTCAGTTTTATTTGAGGTCAGTTTTATTTGACGACAGTTTTATTTGAAGTCAGTTTTGAAGTTAGTTTCAAGTCTCAGTTTCAAGTCCCAAGTCAGTTTTCAAGTCCCATGTCAGTTTTCAAGTCCCAAGTCAGTTTTCAAGTCCCGTCATTTCAATGCAGTCAATTGAATTCAACTTTTTTTGTTGTTTAAGAGAATTTAGTTTAAGAGAATGTAATTTAAATTTAATGCAACCTTTGTTTTTGTTATAAGAGAAAATTAAATTCAACCTGAATTGACCGGTTTGTGTATTTAGTTCGACCTTCTTTTTTTTTTTTGTAAGAAGGAAATTGACCGATTTGTCTCCTTTTTGCATGCAGTTGTTGCGTATATAAATATATAGGTGAAATTAAATATTTTCTTGTAACAAAAACAGATTTACAATTGTTTATAATGATTTTGATAATTATTGTAATGTATATGTGATGATAATAGTTGTGTAATAATTAATCGATCATGTCCCAATGACTTCTTTTTAAATTACTCTAGGGAGGAACATGCCGTCCCTCCGTTTTGTTTGAACTCCTTTAAATTGTGTTATGAGCAGTGCGACAAGCAATCTTTTTCTAAAGAGCAAAGTGCTCACGAAAAGACGTATTGTCAATTTCAGACATATCTCCCCACTTAGTCACTCAATTCCCCCGAATGTAGTACTCCAAACTTTGTTTTTAATTTTATTTTATTTTAACATCCCAACCCCATTTGAACCGTGTCAACCAGAGAAGTGGTTCAACCATGGTTAATTCTTCTTTGGCTCCAGTCAAACCACAGTTTAACCAAAGTTGTTTTTTTATTTTTTTAAGAGTATGAACCCTATAACGTCATGTTAGTTCATTATAATTTATAAATAATTTCTATTTTCAATTTTTATATATTTTTTTTTTTTCGATTAATATTGAGTAATTGTCGTTAAATTATTATTATTATACCATCTGTTATGGTATCAAACGAAAATTATAGTCAGTTTGACACACTACTATATGGCTGTGAATGTTAGTCGAATTTAACTGTGTGTCGAAATTCAATTTTAATACCGTGAGATTTACTTTCATTACTTGTAAGATCCTCTAAGTGCGTTTTTTTTCATTACCTTAATACGTGTAACTGATTTAATTATGTAAAATCTATAATCCTAATTGAATTTTATTACTTTTGACACATATTCGAATTCACTCGTACCTCAAGTCACTTTTACATTAAAACTCATACGAATACATCCTCATTAATGCTACCTGTATTAGAATTTAATAATAATCGACCTTGAACTTAAAAGATTTTATAATAATAATAATAACAATAATAATGACTTAAACTTAGAAGAATTTATAATCCTCCTCCCATTTTAAATTATTATACATTATTTTTAAACATTGTTAATTCGAAAACTTTCCGAATCCCTACACATACACACAAATGTATGCACACTATATATATATACTATATACACAAACTTTATTCTAAAATCATTGGATATCACAATAAATTATTTCATTGCGTGTAAGTGCTAACTATGCTATTTAATCTTAATCATTTTTGCTTACTATATATATCTTGCTCATGCATTTATTAAGTTATTTTAAACAACCACTTACATTCTTTACCTAATACACATAAATACACATTTGACCACAGGTCTGTACATCATCCATTCCGCAAGTCGATTTTTACCTACACTAGCCCATCAAATTAATTTATTAAATGTACGATCATGGTAACTTTGGATATTCCTGAACTTAAAATTTAAATTGTTCTCTTTTACCTACTATTCATTAGGTATGTATTTTTTTCCACAGGAAAATAAAATTTTGTTAAAAATTTAACAATATCATTGGTTGTCTAACTTAATTGTTTGTCTAAATTAACGTATTAATCCTTTTATTCTGTTGCATAAATTAAAGTACTAATCTTTGAATTTTTTATATTTTATAATAACTCTCTAAGCAAGTGTCATGTTAAAGATTTGATTACTGTGCATTGTACTTAACCACCCAACTCATGTGTTGTATATAAATTTGTAATTATAAAAGCCATTAGTCATCATCTAGTTTGAATTAGTTAGGATATTATATTATTGTATTAATATCATTTTAGAGAGAAGAGCCCTGTAAAAATGAACAATGAATAATTCCTATATAATCATTATATAATTCTTATATGGATCCTTATATTCATTGTCTTCATACAGTACTTATGTTTGTGTGGTTTTTATGTTTGAATATTCATTTTTACATGAGAAACCAAAATCGCCTGAGCGAGTTTCGATAGAATTTCTATTTTTGCTTTCTATTTTTTTCTCAGTGTCACAACCACGCGACCTACCATTTCTATGGTTGAGCAGTATTCATGTTTTTGCCATTAGAAGTTCGCTGTAAGAAGTGAATGTCCTGTAACTGTGTCTCTCTAATTCGTCTCCTTTAATTTCTCCAAGTAATGTCTTATACGGTACGTACAAAGAAAATAACTATGACGTCATAAAAGTAACTTAATTCCCTTCACGTTTTCCATATCTTGAATACTGAATCACGTATTTAGTATATGGATATCTTTCATATTCAATGTATGGTAAATTCTTTAGTAATAATAATAATAAAAACTTCATTCTCTATAAGTCATTATTTATATGTTGTGTCCTGTCTGGTGTTATGTAATATAAATATTATTATTCGACCATATTCATCCATACGTCCATATCTTATCTTTACCGTTATCCTTTATTAATTTTATTACTTATTCATTCTCCTACCTAATGTCTACTGATGCCATATCAACCTATCAGTCCATGTTTACTCATGTCTATATTACGCACACAACCTATTGTGCTACGTACCAATATGTGTACAATAGTTTATGCATGCGTACATGTCCCCTAATGATCATGATTACGTACATAGTTACGTACATGTAAATACGTCCACATGTATTCTTTTTACTTTTTCTTTTAAATATTTCACTCCTCGCAAAATATTTATAAATGCTTATGCAAGTGGTCAAATTCCGCTAAGCACAGCAAAAGCGAACGCTTCTGAGATGAATACCTCCTCTCGCTCTAATTCCAATTTATAGAACATTATTATGTGTGTTATGTTAGATATATATATATATATATATATATATATATATATGGATATATATATATTATTATATATATACACAGAGGGTGAGTCAAAAGTCTCCATACATAGGAAAAAATAGTCACTTTATTATGCAATCACTTGTAAGTCACAAAATATGCTCTATGTGGGCACCATTACACTGAATGCACATACGGATGCGTTCCTCCCAGTCATCTCAGCACATCACCTGCAAAAAAATAAAAAATAAATAATCATTTATTTATCATGACCATTTGGCCTCTGTATGGAGACTTTTGACTCACCCTGTGTGTATATATATATATATATATATATATACCGTATGTGCCCATGTACATTGTGTTATATTCCTAACATCTTAATTGTCTATAAATATGAAACCCTGTAAAAACAAAACAAAGCTATAGTTAACTGTTTAATTGTAATTAACCGTAATACTTTAACATAATGTAATTAATGTATATTAATGAAACTGTAATTAATGATAATAATTTATAATGTAATTAATGTACTTTAATTAACGATAATAATTTAATATAATGTAATTAATGTACTTTAATAAAACTATAATTAACGATAATAAGCGAATGTGAATTAATTGGTAATTATAATCGTAATTGTAATAAACCAATATTACAACGTACTCAGTGATGTACTTGGGATTGTACTCCATGTACGACCCGACAATATGTCGCCATTTACGAATGTATACTCGGCTCTACTGTTATTATTTTTTTTATTATTATTTTTTCGTTGGGATAAATTTTAATGTGCTTTCTACTTTGCCAAATAATTGGTGACTTGCTCTTTTTAAAATTTCTTAATAATTTTTAGATTTAGCTTAATAATGAATCCTGAGAAACTTTTTGTACTGTTCATATTTTGTATACATTCTCTCTTCGTTATAAAAGATGAAGTCATGTCTTGCCTAAGCATTTAATTGTAAATCTTAAACCTTTAATTTTTACTCATATGCATATTTTAGTGTAAAGATGCATAGTTCAATTTCCACTTTAAGTTAACTTCGCAGATTATGATAACATCATATCTGAAAATACGCGGTTTAAGATAAAAATATGGCTTCATCTTCAACTATCTTGTTTATTCGTTTAAACATTACCACAGCTAAAGGAGTTACTTTATTTTCAAATATTGTGGAAAAAATAATGCAGCCTCTTCAACATTTAATAATGATGATGTTAGTAGAATCGGGGTATATAAACCCCAATAAATTCTTCCATGTTTATTCTGATTCAAACTACGAGGCTGAGCATTACCTGTAACATTTTAGCAGTAAATTACAGTAAAGAAAAAGTCTTTATCTTCTCCTTCGAGCCGTGCTCTCTTCAGAAAACTTAGTCATTAAAATCGCCCGATACGTTACAAGAAGAATCGGGGGGGAGGGGAACCCTCAGAGAACCCCCGTCAACTTCGAACCAACCCAGGCCTTAGAAGGAGGGGTTTAACATAAATATATATATAAGGTGTGTATTGTTATTTTTGTTTGAAATTAGTTTGAAAACAAATGAATAAAGGATTCCTCTTCTTGATTTCGCGGATTTTTATTCATAAAAAATAAAAAAGGTGTATAGAAAGGCCTGTCTAAAGTAAATAGACACATTATACATTCTAATGTCTTAGAATAAATGAAAGCGTTTCATGAATTATAGGTAAATTGAATATTATTCTTAGAGAATATGTTATTGGAATAATGTACAATATAAAGAGTCCTCTGTATTTCTTTTCAAAATGAAAATGAAAATGAAAAGGTTTATTGGCAGACTGTAGTCCATATGACAAATATTATTAATACAATGACAGTTCATCTACTAAGGATAGAAATATATACAATTGATTAGAAATAATACTGCACTCTCGAAGTTAAGTGGAACTACAGACAGACGTTTTCGTACCAAGAAGTCCATAGCTTAGAGGATAAATGGCAGGACTCATGGATAGCTTGGATGATCGGGTTGGTTGACTTTTTAATTCTTTGCATTAAACTGTGTTGAGCACGTCTTGTTACCTCCGGGAAGCTCGGGACATTGCGGGCAGCAAATATTTGCGAAGCTGAGCATCTCGGGGATAATTTATGTAAGAGTCTAAAAGACCTGTTGTACAGGAAATATAGGGTTCTGCCAGAACATTTTTTATAATTCACCCACAGTTGCTGACCGTATATATTACTGCAGAAAGTACGAAAGAGTGTGTCTTTAGCTTCAATTGTACAGAAACGAAAGTTCCTTATGGTCATATTCGCTTTAGCACACAGGCTTCGAGAGTGTTTTCTTATATCCGAGTCATCACTCAAGGAGCTGGTAATAGTTTGACCCAAATACTTAAACTCTTGTACTTCCTCAATTACTTCACCATTCATTTCAAACCTTATAAGAGCTGGCTGATTACAGCTTTTAGGATGAAATTGCATAACCTTAGTTTTTGTGACGTTAAAAAGAATATCATGTTTTTGCGAATACACTTCGCAGACTTTTAGTAGCCGATCCAGACCTTTAACAGAGGGACTTATTAACACCATATCATCGGCATAAACTAAGTTATTTATCCTTGTGTTATCTATACAACATCCCACTGTTGCCTCATTAAGTGAAGCAATTAATCCGTCAATATACACATTAAACAGCAAAGGAGAGAGCAAGGAGCCTTGTCTCACCCTGCAAGAGGAGCCAAAACACTCGGATAGTACATTGCCCCACCTAACAGTGAAAGATTGGTGGGAATACCAAAATTTCAATAAATTTAATATGTACATGGGAACCTTCCTGTCTTCTAGTTTTGCAAATAAAATATTGTGGTTCACCCTATCATATGCCTTACTTATATCTAGGAAACAGCTATAAATAGTTGAATTACTGTCAATGTATTTATATATCGTTTCTTTAAGTACATAGATACACAGGTCAGTTGAGTGGGACCTTTTAAAGCCAAACTGATTAGGAGATGTCCATAGGAAATTATTTAATCGGAGTAACAAGAGTTTTTCTAGTAGTTTCGAGAAGCAGGAAGCGACAGCGATAGGCCTGTAATTATTGCTGGACAGAATGTCTCCGTACTTACTTTTGACCAGGGGCAAGATATATATACCCTCATGAACTCTGCAGGGATATAGCTATGAGCAAGCATGGCTGATAGGAACAATGATATATGCAGACATACTACGTCATTTGCATATTTTAAGTGCTCATTCGATAAGTCATCTACCCCTGACGCAGAACCAGTCTTTAACTCTTTAATTAACCTCTTTACTTCAGAAAATGATATAAAAATATTTTCCCTCGTCCCTCCCACAATCGTTTCGCTGCAATCTATGTTAAGATTATCCCTACTCACACTGTTAAGAATGTTAGAGTAGTGGTTTTTCTACAGCTTTGCAATTTCATCCTCCCCCGACACCCCATCGATTTTCGGAGGGAGGACATTTTTTACACCCGTTTGATTCTTAACAAATTTCCAAAATTTGTTATTATCGTTATTTATGCGAGCTTCACAGGTTTCTTATGCTCGAATAGACTCTTCTTCCTGTTAACATCGCCTTATGGCCGCCTTATACTTACTCCGACTTCTACACATATTCATGTATACTGGTCCTAATCTGGGTCTACCATGAAAGCACCACAAATCATAGGCGTCTTTCGATTCCCTCTTCAGGGGGGCAATAAAATCATTCCATCCAGGAATAACCTTAGTATGATAGTTGTAAGATTTAATCAGGGGGCTTCCTGCTTCTCTTAACAGGGATATTATCTTAGTATAATACCTATCTATGAGTTTACAGTGAGAATCATTTGCGCAAGGATTATTACAGGCAAGGTGCAAAATTTCTAAATTATTAAAGAGGTGACATGTTCTGTTTTTGTATTCTATTCTCTGCTGCATATTAACATTGGACCAATCGATGCGATTATTCTTACCTATTGAGTTCTTGTTAAGTCGTGTGGCGCATAAATTGGTAACGTTAATTAATATTTCTAATGGTCTATGATCAGAAAGAAGGAAATCATACTTATACTTAAATTGGCCGACTCGCACATGTTACCCAATTCTACAAAGAATTCCGAGTTCACATGTGCGTCAAAGTCCCACATTATTATACAGTGAGAATATTTGGGGTTTTCTGATAATGACTTACTTTTGTACAGCAAATCAATGTATTCATCTAGATTACTGCCGTTGTTGTATGGTAAATAGCAGTTTACAATTAATATGCAATCATTGTTCACTTGTAATTCAACGCCTAACACCCTTACATTATCGCTTGTTAAAAATCTTATATGTTTTGATAAATTTTTCCTTAATAAGAAAGCAACACTACCAAAAGGCCTACCGTACATTAATTCATCTGACAAGTCTACTGCTGATGACGCATGGTACATAAAGTGATCATGGATGGTAGAGAGGAATTTTAGCTCTTGCTTAGTTAGCCAGTGCTCCTGCAGGAGTATCAAATCTGCACTGTCGCAGATTTCATGAACATCTACAGTGAATTCCTCACTGACCTTACATTATATGAGACTATTTTCAACAAGTTATCCGCCATGACTGATTTTTTTGTTAATATTAAGTTGAACGATTTTTTTGCTAAGCCATGGATTAATTGTCTAGTTCTAAAGTACAAGATATCAAGTAGCATTGTTTTTGAACCATTTCGCTGAAAATTTTAGCTGAAAATTATTTATAAAAAATATAGGTGTATAGAAAGGATTGTCAAAAGTAAATAGACACAGTGTACATTCTAAGGTGTTAGAATAAATGAATGCGTTTCATGAATCATAGGTAAATTGAATATTATTCTTAGAGAATATGTTATTGGAACAATGTACAATATAAAGAGTCCTGTGTATTTCTTTTATTATTAATATTAAGTTGAACGATTTCTTTTGCGGAGCCAATTGTATAGTGTATTTCTTTTATTGTTAATATTGGGAATCGTTTAAATAATTAGTTCTCTTGCTGAACAAATTTAAGGAGAAAGTCGGTCTTGCCTTTAATAAATAAATAAATAAGTGGAAACTCGTCTAAATAAGTTAAAATAAAGGGCGCAACGTGGCAACTCAACCTAATAAGGTATACCTGAACAATTAAAAACCATTATTTGGCAACTCATCTAAATAAATGCTCTCTGGTAACCCCTCAATATATAAGTAAGTGATATCTGGCAACTCACGATCCTCTATGTAACAGCTGCTTGGCCCCTGGACGCTCATAATGCGTCTGGCCCCAGCCAGGCGAACGCCTCCTTCCTACTTAGGTTAAGGCTTAGGTTTGGTTTCCTTTCGGGGGGTGAGGACATCCCACCTTCTCCCCCAAAGACCTCCTCCTTCTCCTTTCTCTTCCTCTCTTAGGTTAAGGCTACCCCTTTGGAGGGAGGTCATCCTCCCTTCTCCCGAAGCCCCCTCCCGTCCACTCCTAAGCACAAATTTGTTAAATACCTGCGTCGCTAATATTGTGTTGCAATTTTTTAACTCTGCGAACGTGATTTTTTTTGTTAATTTTTTTTTAGGTTTCATTTTTTTTTTTTTTTTTATAAAATTTTTTTTTATTTTATATAAATATTTAGTTTTTTGTTTTTTGCCTTAAGGAGAACATAAAGGGCTATTGGAGCAAAATTATAGATGTAGTACAAATTTTATTGATTCCTATTTAATATCAATATATTTTATATCCGTAAAATTTCAAGTGAGTTGAGCAAGTCCTAAATATCGTTTGATCATAAAAATATCCCTGCTCTACAGTTTCTACCCCAAGTGGCACTAGATGATAGGTTGGCAAAGAAAAAAAATTGGAAAAGAATTCCACCTGTATGAGATAAAACCACCGTAATATATATATACTGTATATACACACACACGAGGGCCACTCAATATATTTTGTCCCACCTTTTTTTTTCTTTCCAAGTTTCCTTGTAAGTTCCAGAAATTTTGTACACAAGTAGTTACATACCTTTTTCACAAGTTTTTATTTTTCCACATAGTTTCCATCCTTTTCTACGGCTTTCCTCCACTTCGAAACAAGGACCTTTATTCCTTGCTGGTAAAAGTTCGCTGGGTTCCGCTGGAGCCACCTCATAACCTCCTCAACAACCTCATCGTCACTCTGAAACTTTCTTCCACGAATAGCATCCTTTATTGGCCCAAACAAATAGAAGTCTGAAGGTGCCAGATCCGGGCTGTATGGAGGGTGGGGTAACACAGTCAAGCGCATTTTTGTGATGGCCTCTCTTGTTTGCAAACTGTTGTGTGGTCTTGCGTTATCGTGCAAATGAAGGACGTCTTCCAGTTTTCTCTCCTGTCGAACTCGCTTTATACGTCTCTGGAGTCTCTGTAGGTAGCAATATATGCCTCTGAGTTGATTGTTTGTCCTTTCTTCATAACGTCCACTAGCATCACCCCTTTCATTTCACAGAAGATGGTGGCCATAACCTTTCCTGCAGAGGGAGCCATTTTGAACTTTTCTTGCGTGGGGAGTCTGCGTGAGGCCACTCCATGGATTGGCGTTTTGTTTCAGGTTTAAAGTGGTGTACCAAGTCTCATCCCCAGTCACAATTTGTGAAAGGAAGTCATCCCCTTCTGTCTCGTATCGAACCAACGACTCGGAAGCAATTTTTTTTCTTTGGGCTTTGTGATCTTCAGTCAGTTCGCGAGGAACAAACCGTGAACACACTTTTGAGTATCCAGTTGCTGAATTATCGTATTCACACTTCCTTCAATAGTTCCTAGCTCCAGTGATAGCTCCTTGTATGTGACGCGCCGATTTGATCAAATGATGCTGTTAGCACGTTGCACATGTCACAGTCGATGCCGAACTCGATGCCGGACGCCCGCTGCTTGGCTCATTATCGAGGCTGGCTCTCCCTTTCTCCGATGAGCTCACAGACTTCATGATTGTCAATCATACGTGCCTGGTCGTTTTTGTTTGAAAAACATTTTTTGGGAAGTTTAATTTACCCTGTATTACGAAAGTTTGTGTACCTACATAGGAAGTATCATAACAAAGTTTCAAACTTTTATATAAATATTTTGAGGTTCCGCAAGTCACTTAAAGTTTTGGTGATTTTTTCCGATACTCCGTATAGTAAACTACAGCACTTTCCTGACTTGCCATGGTAGTTTACAAGGCAAATCACCCAGAATTCACCATGAGGAGGTGGCTGTAGGTCGAATTCCACACCATGCCCAGCCCAACCTCCCTTCCATTAGTTTTTACATCTAGTTTATTGACATTTGTATTCGCATTTTGACTCAAATGTAGGCATGTTTGATCTTGAAGCAATTCTTGCCTTTATACAGTAAAACCATTTCTATTTTCCTGGCCACAGACAGAAGCTGTTGCTTCTGTTACAAGTTTGACATGTCTTTCCACAGCTTGTGAATGACATGGGTACTTTTTCAATCGACGGTTAGTTTCATCACCCCTTACGATAAGCTCTGACTGGGTGTTTGTCAAGCTTTTTGTCAGAGGTGGTTCATGTCTTGGGTAGTCTCCAAATCGAATTAAATCTGTGTAGTCTTTGCCGGAAAGCTAACTCTCTCATCACTTGCCTTTCATCAAATAACATCGAGACCTATAAAGTTTCTGGCTGAGCAAAATATGCTCCTCTTTCAATAACAGGATCAATGACTGCCTTAAGCTCATCAGATAGGTATCTTGAACTAGATATCATAAACCAGAGGTGCCTTGGTCCCTGGTAATAGTAAGGATTTCGCTTTATATTAAACCACGTTGGGGCATAAACGCGAACAATGAATTCGGTCAGAGTTTTCAAGTTTTCTGACGGCTTTTTGGTCGCAACATAAAGTCTAACTTTCTTGTTGGCTGTCGTAAGCCATCTGGCATGGTTCAAAGAACCTGGGTTGCGGTTTTCAAGGTTTTGGGAACATTGGCCTTCTATGACTGCATTACAAATTTCCATGAGATACTTTTGATCTTTGCTTAGATCGAGCCCCCGGAATTGAAGGCATATTACTTGATTTGATTGCTTCAAACTTGACAACTGGCCTTTTTTCGCACGCAGTAAGACTTTTGCCAACATTTCCAGCAAGGGCTTTTGGTCCTTTGGTTTTACCATCCAAATAATTAAACAAATGGCGGAGAGGTAGCTCATTGGTATGCAGCAAACACACGAACCAATGAAAAGGAGTATTGTAGTGTACCTCTAGTTTCCTGATAACTCCATTATGTATGCCAGTGTTTACATTGGTTCCATCACATCCAATGACCTTCAGATTGTCTACCTTAATATTGTTACTGTTAAGAAACTTTATCACTCCCTTAGAAATGTTAGTTGAATTTCCAGTCACAGGAGTGAAGTGCCCAAGATATTTTGATTCTGGTTCAGCTATAAGCGTGATGTGTTCCTCAGTAATTGTTGTACTGTAGTACCTCCCATCCTTACAGAGATTTGCTTTAGTTAAGTCATTTCTTCCATCAAAATACAATGTTTCTATACTTTCTTCACTTGATTTACTCAACTTCTCTGATCTTCTTTCTCTGCCGTCTCACGTCTCACCTTATTCTTATCCACAACATTGTGATAATCTTTAGAGGTAATGAGACCAAAATCTTCCAGAACATCAGAGGCAACGCCTGCACCAGCTCTGTCTGATATTCCGAATCGGTCACAAGTTTTTGCTAATGAAGGCAATTTGCGAGTGAGTTTATGTGCTTCACCTGATTTCTTTATACCTTCCTCAATGTGATCATCATCATCATCACGCTCTCTATCTGTATCTGTTGATGTGTCAGAATCAGGAATTGTATGAAAGTTATCCCAGTCCATTGGCTCTTCCCTGGAAGTGGATGGGTTATCGATATCTCCATCTTCAATGTTTTTAGAAAATCGTGCTCTTTCTTGTTCTTTACGCTCAGATCTTATTTGCAGTTTCTTCGTTGTCTGTAAATCAATACTGCCTATTGCCATTTTTCGTGCACCTCTTTGATCAATTAGGAAAGAACGTTCCATAGCAGGAACTTTTAGCTCTTTTTCACAAGAGCAAGAAAACAGATCATGCCATTTGCAGGCAGCAATATCAAAAAGCCTTTGATTTTTGGATTTGAACGCGGTCAGTTTAGATTCAAAATATTTCCTTTTTCTACCAGTCTTCATCATATTTCTAGATTTTTCATGACAATCCTTTACTCTGGCTAATATTTGCTGTTCTGATATTGTTGGAATTGATGCACTTTTCCAGATCTCTTTTACCTTTGATGCAACTATTCTTGCCACATCATTAGCATTTGGCTCTTTTTTCCCCTCACTAGCTATAAGTAATAGATATCTTGTTTGTAAATATTCTTTTAAAACGTCTTCATATAGGGGAAGTTGATTTCCACTGAGCTCAGCTTTCCCAAAAAGGGAAACAGCTGGACTCATGATTTTTTCAACAGTTGCTTTCACTTTTACGGCCTCAGCCATTTCAGATAATTTGGGAAAGTCACTCTGTTAGTGTAACAACGCGTATTTAACTATTCAAATAATCAATTCTGAAAAGAAAAATTGTATCTATAAATTATATATATTCTGGACGAAACACAGTCAAGAAAAACTTAATAGCAACAAGAATACAAAAAATACGAGAAAATCTTAATAAAAAACCATAATTGCCAAATAATTAATAAAGTTTAGTATTTAAATAAAGTTTTAAAAGTTTTAAAGTTTTTTGTAATGTTTTACATTTTACTTGCAATCTTCAGAGGACTTGCGGAACATCTAAAACTTGATCAATTTAGTTTTTTTAATCATTGTTGAGCATTTATAGTGCATCTACAAATTTCTTGGACACAGGCATATGGAAATTCACAAATTTAATTTTTCGACCCGGCCTAACGTGCAGACCACTACAACACAAGTGACTCATCATTCAGTTTTCAAATTTTCCCCACATAAACGAAGGGTGATAAGATCAATCTTCCAGATGATTTTTAAGTTTTGGTTTTTGGCTAAAAATACAATAGTTAAGGGAAGGTGGGGCAACTCGGGACCCGTAAGGAAATTACAATTTTGTAGGCATATAGGACGACTATTTAGACCCATTAAATAAAAAAAAATTTATCTTCACCTCTGTCTTCCATTCTTTATCACTTTTTATAGCGTTCTAGCTTTGCATTAGGTGTAACTCGAATTTGAGAAAGCCATTGCAATTTTTTGGTTAAAAAAAATCGTTTGAACCTGGGGTTCCTTTTTGCCCCTTTTCCCAAATTTCAGTACCACGCAGTAACTGATGAAATTTCAGACACGACGATACGTGAAACTGATCCACAAGTAGTCTACACACAAAAAGCAACAAAATAAGTTCTTACAGCTTTAGAATTATGAATAAAGAAAATTCGCTGATGAAATATCAAATGGAGAAAAAATGAGACTTTCTAATTTTTGCGGAGCTGCGTGGCGCAACCCGCACCGTACCACTGTCTCAAGGCCACTGATCAGTGTCGGTACCGACAGAGATAGATTAAAGCTAGATGGTAGCACTAGTTTGGGCTGTAGAGGGGATTTCCCAAGTTGCCCACCTTCTCCTACCCTTTTTCTTTGATATATTCGATTTGACGTAAGTGTAACGAGTGTCTTGCATATATTGAGGTTCTGAATGTAGCGGTCTGGGAAACTTTAAACCCTAGACCCTGTCCCAAAACTGAGTCCTATCTGCTTAGCAGATAGCTGTTGAGGGAAGCTATATTTTAGGGCCTCTTTGCTAATGACCCGTTGCCCACGCTGGGGTTCCTTCCTGAAATGGAGAAACTATGGTATTTGTCATTTACCATTACTTATCCGGACTATCATGGATTTAATTTTCCCAGAAGAGTTTCTTATTCCATGCACGGTCTGTGTGTAACACCCTCTATATATATATATATATTAGTGAGAAATAAGAGGACAAGGAGAAGGTACATGTTTATTAACAGACGTTTCGGAAAAGTTCAATTTCCATCACCAGCACTAAAAACAAACTTAGAAAAGTAAATACAAATGATGAACAAAAGTTATACAAAAATATATTGATATAATCATAGAATATTAATAATGTATTTCTATTAAGTATGTGAAAATAAAAAGTATATAAAATATTCTAAAAGATATTAAAAGGTAAAGCACAGTTAAAATGTATAAAGGTTAAAAAGATGACAAATATTGTAATATCTTACCAGGTTATTATGTATAGGAGTAATAAATCGATTGTAAAAGGGTTAGAAATGGGTAAATGTTGGAATATTTATATTCGAATTGTTCGGAAGTTAAAATAAACGGTTGCAGATTTCTTTTGTAAGGCGGGAGAATTTATCTAGCTATGTTTAGGTTAAAAGCGGAACTACAGTCGTTGAGGGTTGATTTTATACGAAGGATATGTCGGGATTCGAAGATGCGGAAGTCGGTTGGTTGGTGTGCTGAGTTAATAATTTTGAAATTGGTGGGAAGCAGGGGGTGGTTGTGGAGATGACAATGATCCCTTATTGCTGATTTGGACAGTTTATTTAAAGGTTGTGACGTTCTGGTTGAAATATGATTTAATGCTGTTGTTATTGATGAATACATATTGAAAGTTAATTTGAGGGCTGAGAGATGAGTAGGTGGTGAAGTTCTGAGTGTATTTTGTAACTAATAGTATCGTAAAAACAGAAAAAGTACTGGATATCTTTTTTAACGGTGGGGACTTTAGTTGGGTGTTGATAAATGTTTTTGAGAAAATTTCTGGTTAAAGATTGTAATAAATGTTTTGGGAATGTTATTAATGCTGAAATTATGAATGAATTCTATTTCATTATATATATATATATATATATATATATATATATATATATATATATATATATATATATATATATATATATATATATATATATATACGGGGTGTCCCATTCGAAATGAAACAATTTTGAAACTCTGTAATTTTAAAAGTATAAAGGTGAGAATGTTGAAACTTTGCCAGTTACTACATCATATGCATAAGTTTTTGTCATAATCTTTTTTGTTTGTTTCAGATTGAAGTATGTTCACCCCGCATGAAAAAGCGAAATGTGTGTTATGGATGGCTGAGTTGAAGTCCCCTACTCTGGTGCAACGGCGATTCCGTACAACCTTTCACAAGGAACCACCCACCAGAAGAGACCTATATGCATGGACCAAAAAATTTGAGGAGAATGGCAGTGTTCTAAAGGAACACTCTGGAGGGCGAACAAGATCGGAAAAAGATGTTGAACGAATACGCGGCGCCTTTGGTAGTAGCCCGAGAAAGTCCATCCGTCGTGCCAGTGTCGAACTGCAGATTCCTCGTTCAACTGAAAGAGCGCATCACAGAAGCGGTGGACTCTGTAACCCATGAGATGCGAGGCAACGTGTGGAGGGAAATTGAGTACCGTTGCGACCTGGTCCGTGCTACAAATGGTGCACATATTGAATGCATACATTAAAGAACTCTAATATATTTAAATGTTATAATTCACATATATCATATGAAACTCTATGACATTGACTATTTACTGTGTGAATATTACACTGTTTGCATCATTCAATAAAAATTTATAAGGTTTCAAAGTTGTTTCATTTCGAATGGGACACCCGGTATAACCTTTGGTAACCTTTGGTTAGCTTCCGCCCGAATTGTTCATTCTGACGAAGGTCAAGCTTTTCACTCAAACCACACCCCATCAGCAGCCCAGCGTCTTAACCACTAGGGCAACTAGGGTACCCATTTATCTACCAACCACTTTCTTTATTGTGTGGGAGGATGAACAGCTGGGTTTTGCTGCGCGCCGGCTGGCGTCGGGTCTCGAACCCGTGGCCGATGGATTCGTAGTCAGCGACGCTAACCACTACACTACCGAGGCGATGCATATATATATATATATATATATATATATATATATATATGTTAGAGGGAATCTGTGTAACTAGGGATTTCATGAAATCCCTAAAATGTTCAGGGATCTCATATAAGGTTATGTCGTGATATTTTCGTTAAACCAACGGGAAAATTATTGAATGCCTGGTTAGGTCAACTGTACGCCCTTAACGATTGGTTAGGTTAAGTCGTGATATTTTTGTTAAAACTAGCGAAAATATTCCGACTTAATGTTACATGAAATCTCTGAACATTTTAGGGATTTCATGAAATCCCTAGTTACACAGATTCCCTGTAACATACTTTATTTATATATATATATATATATATATATATATATATATATATATATATATATTAGTAGTGGACCGGATGTCAGTTTTTCA
The DNA here is from genome assembly GCA_023014485.1 of Bathynomus jamesi. NCBI lineage: Eukaryota > Metazoa > Arthropoda > Malacostraca > Isopoda > Cirolanidae > Bathynomus > Bathynomus jamesi. The sequence continues at coordinate 422,799 of JAJOZX010003005.1, read as the reverse complement.
ACATCTGCGGATGCGGATGCGGATTTTTATTTCAATATCCGCGGATGCGGATATTTAGTTAATCTATCAATATAATATAGAATTATGAATATATGACATAATTTTTCAAATTTCGTGATATTACTATTATGGCAGACAATGCATAAGAATTAAAATTAATATTAATGTTTTCATTATGATAAAAATAATAACTTTCTCAAGAGTTTCAGCCACAGAAAATTCTATGACACAAGTTTCATTCAATTTTCTGTGTTACCAGGTATTATTAATGAACAAACAAATATATAAACCTCAAATATTTGACGTTTATATATTTGTTTGTTCATTAATAATTAATACTTTACATGAAATGTGCATGACTTGGCCTTATAATCTACTTTATAAGCTAATTTAATTGTAAATTGCATAATTTATTAGAAGAAATATCCGCATAACATCCGCAGTCAGAAGTGCGGATGCGGATGCTGATGTTAAAAATGACGCGGATATCTGCATATTCGGATGCGGATATCCGGTCCACCACTAATATATATATATATATATATATAGTTAATGTTTGCTGGTGTTTATGTAATTCCATAATGAGGTTGTATATTATCAAAAAAAGTTTGCGTCCAACATAAAGTTGTTAAGAGGCCTAAAATTTTGTAATACTGTTTTTTTCCTTGGATATTTTAATTCTTTTTGTAACAGCAATAAAATTTAATAAACAAAACCTATTCATTACCAATTAGTAAATTTTTATGCTCTTTACAAATTTTATGTTTGTTAGCAAGTTTTTTTTTCCGATATGGATTCGTTGAATGAAGCTCGTGTTTGCGAAGCAGTTCCACATTCACGTCATGAGTGACGTAAGAATAAAACGAATTTCGTAAATAAAAGCGCAACGAACTGTCGAGTCTATTGTAAGAGTAATGCGCCGTTACTCAGTATAGCAAATTACGTCGTTACGACATCCGTTTTACTTCTCAATTAATCACTCAATCGTTGTATTAATTTAAGAGAGTAAAAAGGCGCACAATTCATTTTAGCGAACTCTCAAATCTGGCCCAGTCACGTCGAACAACATAAATCACGAGTCATTTCCCGAGTCACATAATTCTTAATCACGTCAAAGACAGTAAAGTGCTCCTTGGTCTCGACTCAGGTTTATGTATATAGTTAATTAATTAGTTAAAAGTAAAATTAAGAAATATTTTATTTATTTTCCACATCGGAAAGATGTTTACACGCTTACTGCGGATGCCCAATAAAGAATGCGGTTAGATGGTTTGTAAGACAGACCGACAAACCTGGCGTGGACAGACATGAAACGAGTACAAAATATTCATGGATAGGTAATCAGAGAGACAAAAGCCATCCAAAGAAAATAAACTTTACACACACACACACACACGCACTGGTTGATTAAAACAAAATATAATTAATATATAATGCATATAATGTACTATTAAATCGCACATTATACGCCTCAAATTTATAATTGTACATTTCGCTAAAAAAAAAACCACCGACTTTGAGAGTTGTATAAACTAAAAAACTGAATCAATAAATAGTAACCCATTAGATCTCCGTGTCGATATTATTGGTGTCGATACAAGTTCGACTTTATGAAAGAGTACAGTAGTTTGTTCAGGTTTTATGAGGTATATAAACCCAAACTGCATTTATATCTATTTCGGGATAGCGGAATAAAATGGAATTTCACAAAATATACTTTCATGAAGTGAACTTACATAAGTGTACTTGCACAAAGTCGAAATTCATCGTACTTGCGCAATGTCAACTCAGATTAGAGAAGATTACTATTAATACTAACTTAGGCGAGGATAGGTTTGGTTAAGTTAGTCTATGCTAATTAGGTTGGGTTTGGCTAGATCTTTGGAGTACGATAGTTTCCTTTTTCCAGCGAAGCATGACAAAAGCAGTGTAAGCACACGATTAATTAGGTTAGGTTAGGTTATAGTTCAGGTTAGATTTCTAGGTCAGCTTTGGTTACAGGTTAGGTTAATGTGTAAAGTACACATTTTCGGAAAATCTAAAATAACACACGCACAAGGTCGTTGTTTAAAAATTGAGGAAACAGAGATTTGATTTTTGTACAGTATTTCCTTATATAAAAATTCTCATGAATTTAACCGTCGAGCGGGCGTGCCTTAAAATTTTATTTGAGCGGGCACGTGGCGTATTCAATACATCACTTCAATTTTATAGAATAACTCTTGGAAATTAGTAAACTACTGGTTTATTATTGTTAAAACTATATTGTATTTATCATCAGACATATTATAATGAATATTTTAGGATTTATTAGTGTATGGTTCATAAGAAATTCAAATAAAGATGAGAAAGGGAATTTCATTATTTCCTTTAGTTGAATCACTGTAATCATAACAATATACTAATTACAATTTAGCTTGAGAAGCTACAATCTTCTCCCTAAATTCCCTTTCTTATCTTTATTTCAATTTCTTATGAACCATATACTAATAAATCCTAAAATATTCATTATAAATATGTCTGATGATAAATACAATATAGTTTAAAAAAATAATAAACCAGTAGTTTACTAATTTGCAAGAGTTATTCTATAAAATTGAAATGATGTATTGAATGCGCCACGCGCACGCTTAAGGGTTAAAAAAGGTAGTCTGCACAAATTTTTACCAAAAAAATAAGAAATTTTGCTATATGTACAAGGATATGTAATTTTTTCGGCTGTCCTTGGCACCATCATTTTTCAGAGTTCAAAATATTTCTAAAATTATGTGCATTTTGGTTAGTTTTATTCAACACGTTTCGAAAAATAATGCTTATTGACATTGATGCGCGTAAGTTTTGAAGAAGTGAATAAGGAGTGTAGTAATGTCTAATTAAAAATTAGAATGTTTTGTTTATATTAAAATTATATTTAATTAGAATGTTTTGGTTATAGGAAATTAATAGAGATAATGATGTTTAACAAATGTAATTGCGATGAATTGTTTGGTTGTATTGAAATTATAGAATACGAATTGAAAACACTAAGAAGTGGGCCCAAGCGCGGAGGCTGTGGAAGTACCCTGGAGTCACCGGCCGGCCTTGCGCCCAAGACCTTGGCGTTTTGCGTGTTAGAATGTAATTGTGAATTTAGGCTATTCTTTGTGGCTCTCTCGACTTAAGTATTATAATCAAATTCCCCCCTCGCATTACCCCGTTTAACTAAGTCTGTTTCGGCAATAATAAAATAGTAAAAAGTTTACGTGTAATAAAGAGTATAATTAATCCCCGTCTTCCCTTCGCATTGTTAGAAATTATAATGGCGCCCATCGGGCGAAAGCGAGTCTGGCCGCGTCCGTATAAACACACAAAGAGAGAACGAGAATAAAGATTGAGAATAGAAGAACTCGCTAAATAGTTATAAAAACGAGAATAAGAAGGTTTTAAGTTTTAATCACTATATTCTTGGTGGCAAGCAGTGGCCCTAAATTATATTTACTACGGGGCTTTCCCACGGGCTAAGTATTTCCGTTAAAATTGTCGCTACCGGTATTATAGCATTCGTAAATATTCTGTTTCGATTATTTAAATAGTAAATGCAAAGTGTACCCCATTTGCAAGGAAATTTCGTTTTCCATTCCTTAAAAATTCATTGCAAATGTAATTCAAAATGGCGTCTCACTTTCGAAATTCTAAGAGTGTCGTAATTTTCGCGCGCGTTCAAAAATTTTTTTCTCTCGTTTCGTTGGAATCCCGATTGTTTTCAAACTGACTCACATTTGCACTTCCATGGAGTCGGACTCTGTCTCGACTCAATTTAAGTCTGAAATTCTTCTTCGCGCTGTTTCTTTCGCTTTCGTTCTGTCAGAGAGAAATTTCAAAATTAAAAAACGCGGTCCGGTGACTCATTTCTTATCATATCTTTTCGTTCAACTTTTACTCCTGTCTTAGAGCCTACCTTTTTGTGTTTACAGTCCATTTTTTTGGTGTTTCATTTTCTGAATTAATAATAATTGTGATGAAACTAATAATAATAATGATTAGGAAATAAATTTCACACTTAATTTATACGAATGAAATTATTTTAGTGTTTAAATACATTGTGTCATGCATTCTTGTACGGTAAGATTTAAAAAGGTTGTGTGTAAATTTGTAACGCATTTGTAGGCAATGAAAATATGTAGGAATTATATATATATATATATATACATATATATATACATATATATATATATACATACAGTATATATATATCGAGAGGGAGATAGTAGAGCATTCTAAGAGATTCAATGAGTAACAAAATTTTTCAGAATTTATTAGGTAGTTTTTGAGATTATTCTTTGACTGGATGTATATAATGAGAAGCTTATTTTATTGTTTAATTACAGGCTTTTAGGGCAAGGCCGAAAGTCGGTGTATAATTTTAAGTATCGCTTCTAATTTTCGCTTTATAGATTAAGCTAATTTTAAAGGGAACGTCGAAAAATAATCTTAAAGATACTAATTCATACTGGGTCAAAATCGGACTGTTTAAGTTTATTATGCTTGCCATACATAAATTGTGTGAGACTTCAAAATAAGCTAAATTTGTTTAATTGAAATAGAGAAATTGTTTTGGTAAAATGTTTTTGATAAATTAATTTCTGGTTTCTTATTTTTTTTATATACTCATTAATTATATACTTATATATTACCTTATACTTATATATTAATTATATATATAATTATATATATTTAAATACTCATTAATTTTTGAAGGTAAGCTGGTTTTTGTTGTCTATTTTTTCTTTCTTTCATTTTCAAGGCAATTCCGAGGGATATTTTGTAATGTTAGGCTGTTTAAATTTTTTTTATTCTGCAATTAAATTTTATGGTGTTAGGGAGTGGTTTTCTTTTGTTTAACGTTTTATTTTGGGTATTAAAAATGAAAAGTGTTTTTTACATTCGCGCGTTTGCATAGAAAGTATTACAAAATTATGTCAGGATGTAATGCAGTTTCATTCGGTTAGGAATATTTTTATAGAGGCTCGCTTACAAACAAAGCGAACACTCTTATTGTACAATGATTTGTTTCAAATTTTTTTTGTTTACATAGTAGGTTGTGTGTATTTTTGGGTTCATAATATTTGTTCTTATTTTGAATAACGATGTAAATTTGGAGTTTCACTTAGAAACGATAGATTGCTGGGATTTGTGTAATTTACAAACCATACTGGGTTTTGTGTTGAAGGAAAGAGTTGTCACTCAGATGCAATTTGTGAATTGCAAGTTTTCTTCCTATGAAATTTAGTGTTTCAGGTTGGAATTAATGTATTAAATTAATTTGCGGTATATTTAATTTTTTTTTATTTAATATCTGTTTGGGAAAAATTTTATTGTTTGAAACTTCAGTCGGGTTTACTGATGCAGTTAAAACATTGGCTCGAGTGTTCACCCGGAGATGGAGCCTTTTAGATGGCCAGTAACGTTTTTGTGGCATCTATGTGAGCTTCCCCCAAAGTGTAAGAGGGTTTGTGATTTTCAGAGAATTGATGACATGAATTTTCTGGGTTTCATTTTTGTCTTTTGTATTTAACTGTATCGATGTGATTTCTGAAGGTAGTTTGAATAATAATATTTGTTAAATTATAATAACGGTTACTCTGTATGGGCGGTTTTATATTTATACTGTACAATTTTGTTTCGTGAGTTTTATGACTTTTTTTATCTTCTCCGCTGTAACTACAATAAGTGAGCTTATTGGTAGCTAGGCTGTGATTAAAATTTTGTGAATTCTGTAAAATTTGTAATAGTTTTTCCGTGAATTTGGCCCGAGCAAATTGTAGTTATTGTTTCGAAGTGAAATGTCAAGAAAAATTCGGTAAATTAAATATGAAATGATAATTAATCAGTAGCAGTAGAAACGTTTCGAATAATTTTTTTTTCAAAATTTTAAGAGGCTCGATTTGGAGGCATCTAAGTTGGATCTAAATTCCATTCATTGAGTTTAGTTGACCCCGATAGGTGACCGATCACCGAGGAGAGAGAGAGAAGAGATGAAATGAGAAGAGAGAGAAGAGAAACCAAATGTGCAGGGACTTGGCGCAGGACAGTTTCGGAAGAGAAGAGAAGAGACAGAGAAGAGAAACCGAATGTGCAGGGACTTAGCACAGGACAGTTTCGATGGTCTACTGGTATTTTTCGGGCAGTAGCTGGTCACGTTGCTCGATGCCTCGCTAAATATATGTTTTAGCACTCGGTACGCAAGCCACGAGAGCTTGAACGAATGTCTAAGGCTTTACCCTCCATACAGACATACAATAGGTTTGTTGCGAAACTGCCTACGGAGAAGTGATCGTTTTATTATTGCCAGTAAGAGAGTCTTTCAGCTGGACGTAGGAAGGGCAACGTTCACCGACAAAAGTTGAGATGAGACAGGCGAGTTTCTTCGTCGACTTCTAGAATTGCAAATTCGGTCCAATTCCTGTGCGTGGTTCTACTTTCAGTATATCTCCCCCCTGATCCTCTTAGAATTGCACGTCTCTCTTGTTTTTTTTATTCGCCATTTGGAGAGAGAGCGGAACCAACCAAAAGCGTTCTGACCTGTTGCATTGTGATGCAATCCCTTGCATTCTAGCGAAGTGAGCAGGAGCTGCGATTGAAAATTGAAGAAGTCCGTTGTTAACTGTGCGGATTGTGATCTAAACAACGTCCAGCTATGAATGTACTGATTATTATGCAATTAAATTTTACGTGAAAGGTTGCGATTGTTGCCCAAATTTGTTTTGTGAAATAGTATGTGCGCTTTGGTCAGTATTTTATATAAACGTTTTCTTGTTCTTTCTATGTTACCCTAATAGTAACTGTATAACTATATAAATAATTGTTTCGAATGTAAAGCGATCTTTGATGAGGAATCGCTGGAATAGATTATGAACTTGAAATTTGTGTAACCAACGTTAAGAAAATTGTCCGTTATTTTTTTGGCACGTTATAGATTCATTACAGGTTGTAAATTTGATTATTAGTGTGAAATGTTATTTTATGTAAATGTTGTGAAAATTATGAAGTTTGTTTTCGATTTTTATAAAATTATACAAAACATCTGATGTGTGGAATTTGTCATTCTAGTGATTTCTTCTCTATCTAACTTGAATCTTGTCAAAGGAAAAAAATTGCAACATAAATAACTTTGTTGAATAAATAAATAAATTTGTTATACGATATTAATAAGTTTTCCTAGTGTAAAACTTATTTACAAGGTGGTGATACGAGTGTAGTAATGTCTAATTAAAATTAGAATGTTTTGGTTATAAGAAATTAATAGATATAATGATGTTTAACAAGTGTAATTGCGATGAATTGTTTGTTTGTATTGAAATTATAAAATAGGAATTGGCAACACTAAGAAGTGAGCCCAAGCGCGGAGGCTGTGGAAGTACCCTGGAGTCACCGGCCGGCCTTGCGCCCAAGACCTTGGCGTTTTGCTTGTGTAACTGTGAAGTTAAGCTATTCTTTGTGTCTCTCTCGACTTAAGTATTAGAATCAAATTCCCCCTCGCACTACGCCGTTTAACTAAGTCTGTTTCGGCAATAATAAAGTAGTAAAAAGTGTAATAAAGAGTATTATTAATCCCCGTTCTTCCCTTCGCATTGTTAGAAATTATAATGGCGCCCACCGGGCGAAACGAGTCTGGCCGCGTCCGTATAAACACACAAATAGAGAATGAGAATAAAGACTGAGAATAGAAGAACGCGCTAAATAGTTATAAAAACGAGAATAAGAAGGTTTAAAGTTTTAATCACTACAATAAGAAATTGAAATGAAGATGAGAAAGGAAATTTTATTATTTCCTTTGGTTGAAATGATGTATTGAATGCACCACGCGCCCGCTTGAGGGTTAAAAAAGGTAGTCTGCACAAATTTTTACCAAAAAAATAATGAAATTTTGCTATATGTACAAGCGGATGTAATTTTTTCGGCTGTCCTTTGCACCATCATTTTTCAGAGTTCAAAATATTTCTAAAATTATGTGCATTTCGGTTAGTTTTATTCCAAACGCTTCGAAAAATAATGCTTATTGACATTGATGTGCGTAAGTTTTGGAGAAGTGAATAAGAAAAAATTCGTGCGTGTGCGTATGGGACCATATTTCCGAACCATGAAGTTCAAATACGTATCAATGAAAAACTATTCTTACGATTTATTTCAAACTAACATCATCACTTTCGACTATAACATGTATTACTTCTGTTCATTATAAACACAATCGGTTCCACACAAAAAAAATAAAAAGTTAAAATTTTTTAATGTAAGTGATTCATACTTCCGGCCACTCCAATTTCAGTAGTTGTAAAAAAATTAAATATACATATACAGTGTGTGTATATATATATATATATATAATATATATACCTTATAACCTTACAAGGGTTTCGCGCGATGATTCCTCATTTCGCTTGTCGCCCCTCCTCTCGAGTTGGCCTGTGAAGTAGTGAGTTGGTTTCTTGTGTTCTCCACCTCACATAGCCAGGTACGCCCGGCTCATCGGGGATTGTTTTGAGCCAGGTGTCTAGTCTTCTTTTGAAGATGTCCACTGCAACTCCCTTCGTGTTTCTTAGGTCTTTGGGCAACTGATTAAACAGTTTTGGTCCTCTCACTACAAAACTATTTTCTTTCAGGGTTAAGGATGTTCCCTGTCTCGCCTTCAATTTGGGAATACGACACAGTCTACCGTTCTACTTCCACCGTTGTTTGGGGAGTTATAGGGTTCAGAGTAAGATTAGGGACTAGTTTCTCCATTATTTTCCAAGTGTAAATAATGGTGTATCTCTCTCTTCTCCTTTCCAGTGAATATAGGTCTAGTTCGCGTAACCTTTCCCAGTAATTTAGTTCTTTGCACCATTGATCTTGGCTGTGAAGCTTCTCTGGATCCCTTCCAGCTGTCTAATGTCTTCTTTTTTATATGGGGATGTTAGGACCGAGCAGTATTCCAATTTGGGTATTATCAGGGTTTTCAGTAGAGGAATCATTACATTCCTATCCCTTCGTTTAAAGGTTCTCAATATGTCCCGTTATTCTCTTTGCTCTGTTTACTGCTATCTATTTTGTGTTTCAAATTTCGCATCATCTGTCATTACAACCCCTAAATCTTTTGCTCTGGAATTTCTCTGAATTTCCTGTCCATTTGGGGTCTAATATTCCATGGATTTTAGGTCTTCTCTTTTTCCGTACCGTAATAGCTGAAATTTCTCGGTGTTAAACTTCATATTGTTTCTTCCGTCCACTTGTAGATCCTGTTTATGTCGGTGTGTAGAGATCCTATGTCTTCTGGGTTTCTTATTTTTCTACTGATCTTTGTTCATCCGCAAAGGATGTTACTGTGCTGTCTCTGGTAACGTCCTCATCTATGTCAGTTAGCATGATTGTGAAGAGTAGTGGAGCTAATACTGTTCCTTGTGGTACTGAGCTGAGGACCTCTGATTCTGATGAAGATACTCCTTGTACTGTAACGACTTGCCGCCGCTCACTAAGGAAATTATATATCCATTTCCCTACTTTTCCTGTTATTCCCATATATTTCAGTTTATGTATTATGATTCCATGGTCACACTTGTCGAACGCTTTAGCAAAGTCTGTGTATAGTACATCATGGTTTTCATTACTTTCAAGTGCATCAATAATGTTGTTGTAGTATTCCATTAGTTGTGATAGGCAAGATCTGCCTGACCGAAACCTGTGTTGGTTATCATTGAATTTTTTCTGAGTTTCCAAAAAGTCAGATGTTCTATCTAACTATTCTTTCAAATATTTTAGTGAGATGAAATGTAAGCGACACTGGACTATAGTTTTTGGCCTCAGATCGATCTCCTCCTTTATATATTGGGACTATATTTGCGCTCTTCAGGATGCCTGGTATTTCTCCCGTGTCTAGTGATCGTCTCCATATCCAGTATAGGGGCTCAGCGATTGCATTCTTGCAGATTTGGATCAGTGTGGCATTCCATTTATCCGTTCCTGCCGCTGAGTGTGTTTTTAGTTTCCCTATGGCTTATGTAATATCATCCGTCGTAAAGTCGAAATCCGTTATACTTTCCTCTTGTGGTTCTTCTCCAAAGAACGCGTTTCTATCGCATATCAATTTGTCAGTTAGATCATCAGATAAAGCACTGTTCTCATTTTTTGAAGGTCCGATAGTCGCATGGGTTTTTGACTTTCTTTTTGCGAAATTATAGAAGTACTTTGAGTTAGCCTCTATCGCTTCTATAGCGTCGTCTTCTTCTTTTCCTGTATGCTTTTCGATTAGTTCCTGTATGACGTAATCGATACTTTGCAGTTTATCATTTAATATTTTTCTGATGTTATCTTTACAATTACTTAATTTTGCAGTCACTCTTTTTCTCTTTCGAAACAATGCCCTCTTTAGTCTCTCGAACCTGCTTCTCTTTCCTCTTTGTTGTATCTTTGGGACATGTCTTTCCACAATTTCTAACGTCTTCTCCTCTACTCCGTTGTCTTGGCCTCGAAAATGGTTTTCCAATCTATTACTTCCATGCTGGATGTCACATCTTCCCAGTTTATAGCTTTGGAGTGAAAATTAAAAAATTCGAATTTGTTGCTTTTTGTTGTGCGTGTTCTTTCCTTTCCTGTTGCCTTTATATTAGTTGTTATTTAAATGATGTTGTGGTCCGATATCATACTTGGGGATATTTCTACTGTACATTATCAATTAGATTACTGTTGTTTGTGAATACCAAATCTAGGCAGTTGTTTTTCCTTGTGTTTTCTGTTATTTCTTGCGTTAACATAAATTCATCAGCTAGAACTAGTAGCATTTTTACCTGCTCCTGGTCTTCTCGTGTGCCCCCCTTGTCCTGGTGTATACATATATTTTTTCCTATCCTTTTATATTTCATGAATGGGAAATTAAAATCACCACAGAGAAAAATATTTGGGGTTGGAGAGTGTAAATCTTTTACCCAGTTTCTTACCTCTGTAATGGAATCTGAAAATTTTGAGGTTGGCGTGTTTGAGGGTCTGTACATTACAATTAGTACCATATTTAATTTTTCAATTTTTGCTGCTACACATTCTACGTAGCTGTTTGAGGTACTTATAGCCATTTCTGCTATGTGCCTTTCGCGTGTGTAAATAGCACATTCTCCTTTACGTCTCACTGTTCTGTCGGCTCGGAGGATGTTATAGTTGTCAATTTGTATTTCTCTTTTGTCAATACAGGACTCACAATTTTCACAGTTCGCCTGGCAGTCCTTTAGATGAGTTTCCGTGAGGCATGCAGTCTGCTCCGGCTTCTTGCATGAGTCCTTTCAGGTATAAAACTTTGTTCGTGGAATGGTTTTTTAAGTCCCTGAATGTTGGCTAGGTTTATTTTCATTTTTTCTCTTTCGTTTTCGCATACAGGTGGTTCCGATTTGTTTTCCAGTGGGGGTGCCGGTTTCGTTGCCTTGTGGTCCTCCAATAATTTACCTCTTTTTATCTTTGTCTTACATGCTGTCCCGATAACGCATGAAGTGCCTTTGTTCGTACCTTCTGTCCTGCTCTCGGATTCCTATATTTGTCAGCTGGTTTTGTAATTGCTGGGTAGTATTTCGCAGCTGAAATGTGTTGGTTGAGTCTAAAAAATTGGCACTCTTCTTTGATGTTCGTTTTTTCTGTTCATTCGTTGCGTTCCTTTGAGGGTGGTGGTACCGGCATTTTCTTCTGTATTTGCAACTCCCATATCTTGCATAAGTGTTGCAGACCGTAAGATGGTGGAACTTGCATTTCTTATCAAATTTGCAGTATCCACTTGTGTAATGCGTGTTGCATAATGTGGGATGTGCATATATGCATTGCCCATCCCGATATCTGCCGTTCCCTTCCGCGTAGTATTTTCATGCGATATTTTCTACGCTTCTTCTTTTCTTATTATTTTCAAAGTTCTTAATTTTGGCATTATCATTATTTTTCTTTGGCTGTTTATTTCCTACGTTTTTAGTTATCTTTTTATCATTTCGTTTGTTGGACCGTTTGATTTCTTCGCAACTTTTACTTATTTCTTTTCTTTCATCTATGTCTTCCTTCCGTATTATATTGTTTATATTGTTATTCGTTATTAAGTTGTTGTTCGTTATTATGCTGTTATTCGTTATTTCGTCTTCTCTCTCATCCACCCGGTTTTTCGTTGGGACCATTCCGGACCCATGTGTCCCCATTATTTCATTCTTTTTTGTAACTTTCGAGTCTGCTATCTCCATTTCTTTAAAGACCGCGAAAGAATTTACGGTCTGTGTACATGCGCCACATAGAAATTTGATCCCCACGACGTGTTTCGCGTTCGAGACAAGAGTTATTTCCCTATCATTCCAATTCATGCAGATAAAGTCATTCAGTCGTTGGCAGAAATCACATCTAATCGCCAAGTTTTCCGTTGTTACCAAATTGCACAAATTACAGATTAAGTGAGAATTTGGACCCATAGCCATGCTATTCCTTAATTAGCGTAAAAAGAAATACCCACACAAATTCTTTATTTATTTATTTTTATTTCTATTTCTTTCCTTTCGATGGTCGAGGGTATTTCGAGGGTTTTCTGACCTTTGCGTTTTATGACCTTTTTCCTGCTTGTTTCAAACTTTCTCGAATGCCAACCGTATTTCGTTTTGAATATATACGTTAAAACTGGTGATAAATTATGTAAACTGTATTGCACTTTCTTAATTTTAATGAATTTCACTTTATAATTTATATGCACGGATTCACTGATACTTTATACACTTTCGGATGCAAACAGAATAAACCGCCGAATAGATTATTCCCTTCTAATTTGGGTGTTAAATAGAGAGAGCAAGAGAGCACTTCCAGTCACCACAGGGTACAAGCAACTACAACTATATATATATTAGTGATGGATCGAGTGGTCGGTTTTTCACAACCGCGGTTGCGGTTGTGTTTGCGGTTGTCGAATTTTTTCCAACCGCGGTTGCGGTTGCGGTTATCATATACTAGGAAAAATGCGTAATTATTAACTGGATTTAGCCACTATAGTGCGATTTAGCCACACTTGGTACATAATATATACTAAATAGTATTTATTTAGTAAATACCTTATGTTGAACACAAGTTTTGCAATACACCGCTACCGCTATTTGTGTGTTGCAAAACTTGTGTTCAACATAAGGTATTTACTAAATAAATACTATTTAAATGAAGTCTATTCTAAACTTATATAGCTATTATGAAAGAATAGGTCAAATTAATTAAAACCATATTTTGCACTAAGTGTGTTACCAGGATGAGGGACGAGGACCCATCGCACTGTTCATCCCACCTACCACTTTCCCCAGCCTCCACCCATTGGAAAGTTATGGATTATTATTCATTTGAAAAACTGATGTCAAACTTAATGACAGGCAGTGTGAATTTCAAGAATAATATTTTTGCTGCATTTTCACCTTTCAAGCGGCAACGCCTCTCATCGTACAACGTTCCCGCTCCACTGAAGAGCTGCTCGCTTGGAATGCTACTTGAAGGGCAAGCAAGATATGTTCTTGCAATACAGCCAAGTTCTTTGTATTTTAGTTCGTTATCTTTCCACCACTGAAGAGGATCATCGTCGGGAGCAATTCTTTTTTCTTTGTGATAGTTGTCTAGAAGAACTCGCATCTTCTTGTTGATCCTTGGTGAACTTTCTTCTTCTTCACTGCTTGAACTCAAAAATGCGTTCATCGAGTCCAGTAGTGACGACTTTGAAGAACTTGGCTCAGGAGAATCAGTCATTCGGGCTCTTTTTGGCTGCTTTTTGACTGGTTCAGGGTTTGTCACATCAACATTTTCACACAGTCTTGCTAGTTCTTCCTGAACCTGCTTCAAAACATTTGGACTAGAGAAGAATTTTCCCTTGTACCTAGGATCGAGATAGGTCGCGACAGAATATAGAAAATTTACTAAAGGCGATTTTAGTTTGAAGAAAATTAAATAAAAATAAATGTTACTTCATGGAGCTCACAGAGTAATAACTTAGAGCGCAGTTTAAACCAATTTTACTACGGCAGCCGTATGACGTCACGTTTAAGCACGCATAAGGAGACCCATCATTTTCTTTTTAAAAAAAGAAATATTTCTAATTAACCTAAAATTAAAATTAACTAAGCTTTTACAACCGCAACCGCACTTATGGAACGGCGGTTGCGGTTACGGTTGCGGTTGTGAATTTTTGTGCGGTTGTAGTGCGGTTGCGGTTGCGGTTGCGGTTATTCGATCCATCACTAAGATATATATATATATATATATATATATATATATATCTGTTCATACGATGTTTTTTTAAACTTTCTCAAATACTGCCACATATAATCGACTTATATCATTCAAATTTTCAGGAAGATCAAATGGTTGAAAAACGTTTGAGAGACAATTAAACTTTCATGTCCAATTTTATCAAAATCGAAATCCTGAAATAGCAGATTATTCAGATGACCATAAAAAATAAGTAGACATACGATGTTCTTCAAGCTTGCAGGATAAATAGGAGATTTATGGATAACTCCAACATTCATATTTTAAAAACATACATCGCATAAAGAAGTTATCGAGTACAAAGTGAACCCGGGTCAATTTTCTTTCGTATTTTCAAGTTCAAACCAATATTGGTTAACTCCAAAACTCAAATCAGAAAAAAATTTATAATAGATTTGCAGCGTAGCTAACTGGAAAGGGATGCCCCAATTTTCAGTTGTGTATCTTAAAAATTCAAGGCCGAAAGTAACATTTCCTAAGAAAAAGAAAATTTCTAGTAACATTAACATTTTTATGGTAATTCAAGACTAATGTAAAGCAAATTATTCGAATTGAAACGGCAGAAAAAAAAATCTATAAAAATTTCATAAAAATCGGTTGTAAATAAATGATTTTCTGAAAACAAATTCATCTCCCTTTCGTGTAACCCTTTATTTCTTCAAACTCGGAACCTTTCTGATCTAATGAAACTCAACTTAATCCTTTAAAGCCGGAAAGTTTTATAGGGTTAAGTTATGAATGCATGTATTTGAAACGCTATCAATTTGTACCGGTCTTCTTGAAAGGGTTAAACTAACCTAACTCAACCTAACCCCGCCTATACCCCTAACTTAACTGGAATATCTATTCCTAAAAGCTCGAATACTCTACTTTCTAATGTAATCTAACCTAACCTAACTCTAATCTGACCGGGTTGATATTATTGAAGTACATTCAGTTTCCGATATATATACTACAGGGTGTCCCGTAAGTCTGGACCCATAGGTAAAAATAATAAAATTACAAAATAGTCCAAAAATTTATTACATAATCTGTTCAAAGTGTCCGCCGTTGTGTCGCACACATAGTTGAAGACGCAATCTCCACTGCGACAGCACTTTCTGAATCACAGTCGCAGAAATTTCTTGACACGCCTCCAAAATGCGTGCTTTAAGGTGGAAAATGTTCTGAAGTTTGACCTCGTACACTTTGGCTTTCAAGTGGCCCCACAAATAAAAATCATAATAAAAAATAATAAAAAAATAATAATAATAAAATAATAATAATAACAATAAAAAAATATATTATAAATCCCTATGGGTCCAGACTTACGGGACACCCTGTATATATGAAATGAAAATGAAAAGGTTTATTAGGAGACTATAGTCCATATGACAAATATTACACTGGGCAACACGTATTTTATTGAATGATATCTGACACTTGATTCTAGGTAATTTGGGTGCGCTGAATACGAATTTCAACTCGGTTTGGCTCTATCAGGTCCTGATTCTTGTCGACAGCCTATGTGCCATTTTCCAGATTTTTCAAATTAGGACTAAAAAATTAAGTCGTGTTAAATTTTTTTTTCAGGTTTCATGAATACAAGCAGTTCAAACTACAGTAAAATTACATTATAACGATAGAAATGACTTAAAATAAAAAAACAAACAGATATGAAGCTTTCACTGTGGCAAAAATTTTCTTTTGTAAGACTTTCTAGCGTATTTGCTTGTTGATGGCAGGTCTCTTTTCAAGCACCAGCAGTAATCAGCCATCATGTGGGAATCCCAGCGGCCTTGGTACCGTTCCTCCATAATTTTTATATCTTGGTGGAATCTCTCCCCTTGTTCGTCACTTACATCACCTAAATTACTTGGAAATTGGTCAAGATGGCTATTCAAAAAATGCATTTTTATGCTCATATTGCAACCTAACTCTTTGTAGTCCCTTAAAAGTTTTTTTACGATTTCTTCGTAGTTATCTGCCCTATAATTGCCTAAAAAGTTTTCTATCAAGTCCACGAATGAGAACCAGCCATTTTTTTCGCGTTCATTCATGACATTAGGAAAATTGCTGTCTTTAATCATTGTTCTTATTTGTGGACCGTCGAAATTCCCGCCTTGATTTTTTCATAACTTAAACTTGGAAATTGAAGTTATGTATTTGAAACACTCGCCGTTCGTATCTAAAGCTTTTACATATTGTTTAATGAGGCCTAGTTTTATATGCAGAGGAGGAAATATGATTTTATCTCTGCTCACTAAAGGTGGATTAATTACGTTTTTTTCTCCGACAGTAAGTGATGTTCGTGCTGGCCAGATTTGTTTGAAATAATGTTCTTCCTTGGCTCTGCTGTCCCATAAGCAAAGGAAGCAGGGATATTTAGTATACCCTCCTTGTTGTCCTAGCAGAAAATTAACCATTTTTAAGTCAACACATATGATCCACTCGTGCTCCCTATATTTGATAAGATTTAAAACCTTTTCTATATGTTCATACTTTTCTTTTAATTTTGTTGAGTGCCCAATCGGTATCGAGCCGTATAGATTGCCATTATGCAACAACACACACTTAAGACTTCTTTTCGAACTGTCTAAAAACAAGCGCCAATCATTTGCATCGTAAGACTCAACCCCCATCTTCTTTAACAAACCAACTATGTCGCAGCAATATACTAAACTATCCTCTGTTCTAAAATATTTAACAAGTTCTTCTTCTCTTTTTCTGTAAAATGAAATGTGTGTGTTTGAAGTAAGCAAGTTTTTCTCTTTAAGTCTTGAAGCTAAAATTTCCGCAGCCTTTTTTGGCAAATTTAGATCCCTTACAAGATCATTCAACTCGGCCTGGTTAAACTTTTGCGGATCGTTTTGACTTTCAAATACGCTGGGGTCAAAATCGGTGTCTGACTCCTCAAAGTGCATAACAATATTTTCAGGAACATCTTCAACTAATTCTTGAGTTGGCAGACCCTTAAATTTTGGAATGGGGATCTCATTTGAATGTAGCACAGGTCGTATCGCGGTGTCGAAATTTGGGTACTCGATACAATGTTTATTTTTCTTAGTGAAGCCCGAAGTCTTGACAAAGCAAAGGTAGCAATCGGTCTCGTGGTTAGTAGGCTCTCGCCACACCTGATATGGAAAAAAAATTGTAAAGCGTTAACAAAGCGACGAGAGACTTGTTTTTATGAATTTTATCAAAAGTTATCACCCAAACATTTAACATTTCTGTGTGTTTCAACCTTATGCAATATTTGAGATTCTTATAAACATTTTCTGTAAATTTTTGTTTATGTACCTAAGTTACAATTACATTTAGGTAAGTTACAGTATACTAGTGATTAAATTACGTAGTTTTATGAAATCATAAACTTACCATCGGAACTCCAAAAGGTATTTTTGAATCCGAACCCTTCGTCCAATGTCGCAGTCTTTCAATGCATATAGTGCAGGCTTTATGTGGAGCCCACGATTTATCTTGGTCCCCCAGTTTTATGCCAAAATAAGCTAAGTAAGCTCTTTTTACGTAGTCAGTTATATTTGCTCGTTGATGTGGAAGTGTAAAATTTCCACATATATAACAGAAGGAATCAGGGTTGTTTTTGCATTTGAACTTTCTAGTGCTTGATGACATATTGCTTGATTGTTCTGCCAATTTGTAAAGGTATTTAAAGCCCTTAATTCATATACATTTAAGAAAATCTGAAATATAAACACAAAAATTAGTTTAAATAGGTACTTATTATGAAATAGGTACTTACAATCTATGAAATTAAACTAGAAACACGGATGAGTAGGTACAATATAAATTACGTCTAATTAAATCAACTATATTAAATCACGATGACAAAACTACTCACTAAATCATATGCCAATTCAAAATTATGTTAATGCCCAAACTTAATTAACTAACTCAACTGACTGACTGACTGACTGACTGATTGAATTGACTGATTAACTCTGGAAACGAGTCGCTTTTATATATTTTAGTTGTCCCTCTAGAATACTCTACAGAGAACAGGAACGCTCGAGAAAATTTTAGAATTCTATGATATTTTTAGCTTAATTTACTAATATTAAAATGGGTTAAAAATGACAAAATTAAAAATATTTTTAGGGTGTTACATATAAAAATATACATAATACAACAATACCATAACAATAGGTACAAATACCTAGATAAAAACCTAGTTGCATAATGTGTAACTGCAAAAAGACAGCGAGTATTGAGAAAAAACCTTTTTATGAATACGACGAAAGAGGAGGGGTGTTGAGCAAAATCAGGACCTGATAGAGCAAAACCGAGTAAAAATTCGTGCTCAGCGCACCCAAATTACCTAGAACTAACTGTCAAATCTAATTCAATAGACAAAAAGTTGAAATTTGTTCCCCAGTGTTATTAATACAATGGCTGTTCACATACTAAGGATAGAAATATATACAGTTGATTAGAAATAATACAGTAATGTCGAAGCTAAATGGAGCTACAGAGAGATGTTTTCGTCCAAATAATTCCATAGATTAAACTTTAGAGGATAAACGGCAGGACTCATGGATAGCTTAGATAATTAATCGGGTTGGTTGATTTTTTAATTCTTTGTATTAAACTGTATTGAGCACATCTTGTTACCTCCGGGAAGCTCGGGACATTGCTGGTAGCAAACATTTACGAAGCTGAGCATCTCTGGGGTAATTTATGTAAGAGTCTAAAAGACCTGTTGTACAGCAAATTTAGGGTTCTGCCAGAATCTTTTTTTATAATTCACCCAGAGTTGCTGTCCGTATATATTACTGTAGAAAGTACGAAAGAGAGTGTCTTTAGCTTCATTTGTACAGAACCGAAAGTTCCATATAGTCATATTCGCTTTAGCACAAAGGCTTCGAGATTGTTATATCTGAGTCATCACTCAAAGAGCTGGTGATAGTTTGACCCAAATACTTAAACTCTTGTACTTCCTCAATTACTTCACCATTCATTTTAAACCTAATATCAGCAGGCTGATTACAGCTTTTAGGATGAAACTGCATAACTTTAATTTTTGTAACATTAAAAAGAATATCATGTTTCTGCGAATACAGTTCGCAGGCTTTAAGTAGCCGATCCAGACCTTTAACAGATGGACTTATTAACACCATATCATCAGCATAAACTAAGTTATTTATCCTTGCGTTATCTATACAACTTCCCACTGTTGCCTCATTAAGTGAAGCAATTAATCCGTCAATATACACATTAAACACCAGTGGAGAGAGCAAGGATCCTTGTCTTACCCCGCAAAAGTTGCCAAAACATTCGGATAGTACATTGCCCCATCTAACGGTAAATGACTGGTGGGAATACCAAATTTTCAATACATTTAATATGTACATGGGAATCTTCTTCTCTTATAGTTTTCTAAATAAAATATTGTGGTTCACTCTATCATATGCCTTATATATATCTAGGAAACATCTATAAATAGTTGAATTACTGTCAATGTATTTAGATATTGTTTCTTTAAGTACATAGATACACAGGTCAGTTGAGTGGGACGTTTTAATACCAATATATTTTGTGTGTATATATATGATATATATATATATATATATATATATATATATATATATATATACATACTGTATATATATATATATATATATACACACATATGTGGTATATATGCAAGTACATTTTATACGAGTGCACTAACTCATGGTCAAATTTATTTATGTTTATTTTACCCACGATAATGTTATGCAAGTATTTCATAAAAGTTATTTCGCTATTCCAATACTGTATTTTGCTTATCTTTATTATCATAAGTTCAGATTCGAAACTGTGCATGCACGGGCGACTGCTAGCGTTCACTGACCTTTAGAATGACAAAGTATACTCACAGATAAGAATGTGTGAATCTGTTTAAGAAAATTCAGTATATTTGCGCTTAAGAAGGAGATCTGATCCTTATCATAAACTGTAGATAAAAGGTCAGTTGCGAAAGAGGCTGTATG
The DNA here is from genome assembly GCA_023014485.1 of Bathynomus jamesi. NCBI lineage: Eukaryota > Metazoa > Arthropoda > Malacostraca > Isopoda > Cirolanidae > Bathynomus > Bathynomus jamesi. Next base: position 402,571 of record JAJOZX010003005.1, on the reverse strand, counting down.
ACTCACCAAATATTCTCCAAATTCCAATATGAAGTAGTAAGAGAACTTCAGTTTAGATATCTTTCTTCCACGAATCAGTATTCGTCTCACTCGTGAGCTATAATGGAAAATATTTAAGATTAATAGGCGATGATTTAAATTTAGTATAAAGTACAGCTATAAACACTGAAGAGTACACTGTATACTGTTCACTGGAGCTACCCTATAATTTATACGCGATTACGAGAGCCTTTAAACTATAGAATTATTTCTTTTATTACATTCACCTTATTCTGAATCATGAAAAATTTATTTCATGTGAATTTTATCACCATAAATTTTAGCTTCTTCTCTCAGCTCTTATTTCGTGGAATGGAATGTGAGTCAACGAAAGAGTTTAAAAACATAAACTTTAAAAATTTTCCTCAAAGTTTCTACACTGAATTCTTGGATGATAACCAGAATTACCTAATAAGGTAGGACATACTTTAAATTATTCTTAAGTTTAGAAATTTTAGCGATTGTGCACACATCTTCAGAAGTTTGTTGGGATCACCTGAAGATCAGGGCCCCCAGCCTTCTTTAGTTAGCTTTATAACGTTAACTAACGAAAATATTACGACCTAACCTAACCAATAGTCAAGGGCGTACAGTTGACCTAACGATTGGTTAGGTTAGGTCGTGATATTTTCATTAGTTAGCCTTATAAAGCTAACTATAGAAGGCTGGGGGCCCTGATCTTCAGGTGATCCCAAATCAGTAACATTTCAAGTACACACATTCCTAACTTAACCCTACAAAAAATTCCGGCGTTAAAGTGTTAAATATTGGAGATACGCATCCTGGCTGAAATTAGAGGACACAATTAAATAAACAAATCCAGGACAAAAACTCATTGGACAAAAACTCACTGGACAAAAACTCACCGGACAAAAACTCGCCGGACAAAAACTCACCACTTAAATGCAAAAGAGGACAAAAACTCACCAGACAAATGTTTTTTCGAAATACATACACTCTAGTCTAGATCTTAAGATTTTAGACTCATTGTAGATAATTACTCTTCATCTTTCACACTGTTCTGTTTTTAACCAAATCGGTATACTAATGTAGTTTTGGTCACTGATTTCAAAAATAAGTTTCTTTTTTTGGAGAAATGAAAAACAAACATGTTAGAGCACTTTAAATAATTATTGTGTTTTTAACGAAAATATCATGACAACCTAACCAATCGTCAAGGGCGTACAGTTGACCTAACCGGGCACTCAGTTGACCTAATCTGGCATTCAATTGACCTAACCGGGCATTCAATTGACCTAACTGGGCATTAATTTATAACGAAAGATTGTTAGGTTGGAGAAAAATTAATATTGGTTGGTTGGTTAAAAATAGAACAATTTGAAAGATGAAGAGTAAATATCTACAATGAGTCTAAAATCTTGAGATCTTAAGATCTTAAGATCTAGACTAGAGTGTATGTATTTCGCAAAAACATTTGTCTGGTGAGTTTTTGTCCTCTTTTGCATTTAAGTGGTGAGTTTTTGTCCGGTGAGTTTTTGTCCAGTGCATTTTTGTCCGTGCCGCTAAATAACACAGCGCAGAGAGGCATATTTTGAAAGTAATAAAAAGTGTGCATTCATTTGGCAATATGACTGAAATAATTTTAAGTGATTCGTACTATATTATTGTTAATTGGATGTTTGGTTTCGTGCCAACAGCTGAGGTTTTGACAAAGGAGACTTACAGTTTAACGAGGAATCCGAACCATAGGTTGTTACATCATATGAATGCGGAGGACGGCCACCCAGAATTAACTTCGCTTAACTTTGTTGATCTACCGGAAAGCATTGTAACGCCATGGCCAACACGAAGCCCTTATTAATTCCAGCTTAATGACTCCATTTAAAAGCTTGGATCACCTGAAGATCAGGACCTCCAGCCTTCTTTAGTTAGCTTTTTAAGGCTAACTAACGAAAATATCACGACCTAACCTAACCAATCGTTAAGGGCGTACAGTTGACCTAACGATTGGTTAGGTTAGGTCGTGATATTTTTGTTAGTTAGCCTTATAAGGCTAACTAGAGAAGGTTGGGGGCCCTGATCTTCAGGTGATCCAAAAGCTTTATTCATGATAGAGAATGGTGAAGGCAATTCAAATAGTGGTATGTTTAAAAATGTAAATAGATTACAATGAAGTTTTAGATGACTTTTCTTTTTCAGTCATAGTGGTACCTTCATGTCCTACATGAAATAATAATATACATTGTAAAATACAGCAGGTTTAGTTTCGTTGTCAGAAAAGGAACCCCCAAAAATTTGTAATGTAAATGACGAGTTACTAAAATATTTATCGTTAAATGACAATAAATTTTGGATCACCTGAAGATCACGGTCCCCAGCCTTCTTTAGTTAGCTTTATAAGGCTAACTAACAAAAATATCACGACCTAACCTAACCAATCGTCAAGAGCGTACAGTTGACCTAACGATTGGTTAGGTTAGGTCGTGATATTTTCGTTAGTTAGCCTTATAAGGCTAACTAGAGAAGGCTGGGGCCCCTGATCTTCAGGTGATCCTAAATCTTTATACTTTTTAGTTTAAAGAAAAAAATATTCGTAAGAGAAAGGGTTAAATAACGTTAATTATTTAACACTGAATCTTTTGCAGTGGAACGTCTGACCTTGAACTCGAAGAATTGTTTCATACACGAAACGTAATCCATCTCTTCCCTAATATTTTCTCTTACTACTTACCAAAAATCTCTCCTAACGTTTCTAAACAATGCGTAAGAGATTTAGTAGCAATTGGAAGAGCATTCGAAAATCCTGAAACGTTAAGGAATGAAAATCGCTGGGCATTGAAACGTAAGTTTTAAGTTTTACATTTAAAAGTGGAAAAAGTTAAAAAAATTAAATTTAAAATTCAAATGGACTTCCTCTCCAGAAAACTGTAATTTTTAATTCGAATTCGAGTGTCATAAAAAGAAAAAGAGAAAATTGCAGCTTGCAATTTAATTGTTCAATTACAAACTAAAATTTAAAATGAAAATTCTTGAAGAATTTTTAACAGGCAATAATTTGCTAAAATTTCTAAAAGTTTCTTCATGACAATAATTTGTGATAATTAAAGGTGCAACATTATGTTCATTCATGATTATTAATTTATTTTCACAGTTGTTGATTCATGGGGAAAATTTGAAGATGGGATACTGCAGGGCAACAGAAAGTTTTTGGGGTGTTTTGAAGAATGCCTCTCGGTGAAAATCAACGGGAACGCAAATGATACCGGACGTTATTGCCTCATGTCATACGGGTGAGTATCATTTACACAGTCGAATTTATGTCTTACTTCAGCGTTAATTCATTTTGAAAAGAAAAAATAATAATTTGAAAAGAATCACAGTTTTCATAAGATTAATTTCAGTACGAAATTGTTAAACACCTTCAGGCACCTTTATTGCAATACAATTTTTTTTAACGTAACAACGAAAATTTTCAATATCTTTTATTTATTTTTTATCTACAAGAATTCATCGAACTCTGGATGAAGAAATAGTGTAATAAATTCAGCAAATTCATTGTATAATAAACATATCAGATGTTTGATATTTAAATATTTGTAAAGTACTTCTCAATCTCTGCATGCCTATGAATGAGGTAATGACCTAAATGTTTACTTTGTAATTTGTGTTGAATGAAAAGAAGATGACTGGAACAAGGCTCTTTCCTTTGTTCACTTGCTGTCATAAATGTTTCAAATGTTTTTATTTTATGACTCACTAATTTAATTCTTTTACGTGAATAAAAGCCGGTAAAACATATACAGACCTCTAAAATAAATAAAAATCTTTTAAATCGAAAGAGATCAGAGTTTTTTCATGAATTAAAATTCCCTTCGGTATTTCAAACAATCTCTGCGTGTAAACTATGCAATGACCTAAATCCTGCATGGAAAAGCAACTAGCCACGCCTGTTATTTAAACAGCGTCGAGTTGTGCGAAAAGTAGATACGTAGTAGCATCTCTGCCTCGTGTTCTGGTATCTGAGTTCGATCTGTGGGAAGAGATTGACGTTTAGTATTTGCGCGAATTGTTTTTTAATAAAATGTAATTTTTTTTAGGCGCTCTCTGTTGAGAAATGCGAAACTTGAATGATGCAAACACGTCTTTATTTAGTCTGCTTCCAGATGAAAAAAAAAACCCAACTCAAAAGAAGCTTTTTCTCTTGTATTTTTTGAATATATATATATATATATATATATATATATATATATATATATATATATATGACATAAAAGATCTGGGGGACCATTCTCAGTTCAATCCCATATATATATATTCCCTGATAATTAAGCCGTAAAGCATTCCACAACTGCAGAACTGTTAAAATAACATACATAATTTGACATTCTACTTCAAAACAACACAGAAAAGATAAACCTTATACAGTCTTTCCACCCCCACCTCCCATCCTTATCCCCGCACCCCTCATAGATCCCATATAAAAAATTTATTTTGACGAGTGATCATTTTCTTCTTAAGTTGAATATTCTAAAACTAAATAAATAAAAAACTTTCCAAAAGATCTTTGACGGCTATTTATCAGAGTCGAAAACGTGCGTCTAAACATGGTCAGTGAGAAGCCGAAGCCAATCTTTCAGTCGAGGAAGAAAAAAAAATATGTCATCATTCACGAAAGCTCTAAACCATTAATCGTTCCACTTTATAGTAAATACGTCCCTTTGGTCTGTTGAACTTCTTTCAACCGTGAATGGTACGAGACTCGTGACAGGAACCCCAACAGGAGAAAAATCACAAGTAATTTATGAAACTATGGCCATGCCGAAGGAGTGGTGAAAAACAGTCTTCTATTATTACCCTGTTCGTTTCATAGATTTCAATGTTTAGGACATATTCTAAAGCACTTACTCTTATACTACAGGGTGGGCCGTAAGTTTCCATACATAGGAAAAATAAACATTTTTTTATGGACAACCATTTTTATTTATATAATATGCTCTACATGGTTGCCATTGTTTTGAAAACACATTTCAATACGTGTTCCCCACTGTTGATGAACACGCATTAGCACAGTTGACGTTATGCTTGTAATGGCGTTGGTGATACGTTCCTTTAGATGATTTATGTCTCGTATCTTTTCCTGATACACCATGGCCTTCAAGTGCCCCCAAAGATAGAAATCAAGGGGGGTGAGATCTGGGGATCTGGGAGGCCACTTCACAGGACCACGCCGACCAATCCAAGCATCCGGAAACTGCTGATCCAAATACCGACGCACGTGAAGACCATAATGAGGTGGAGCTCCATCTTGCTGGAAGTAAACTGGGAAGTTACCTTCCTCGTTTAGCAGGGATGGGAAAATCTCTTCTTGCAACATGTTAAGATACCTTTCGGCATTAAGATTTCCACTGACAAAAATTGGTCCAATAATTCTGTCACCCCATATCCCGGCCCACACCATCACTTTACCGGCACCTTGCATCTTCGTCGGACTCAGCCAGTTAGGGTTAGCATTACTCCAATAACGTATGTTTTGCCGATTAACCTCTCCATTGACGTAAAAATTTGCCTCATCAGTAAACAAGATCTTACAAACGCATATTCTTAGGGTATCTGAAACATAAAAACAAACGTTTAAATTTTCCTATGTATGGAAACTTAAGGCCCACCCTGTACGTACAATACAAACAATTTAATTATCAAACAAACAATTTAATTATTTTATTATAATTTCCATTATTCCCGACCCAAGTTAAACCTGTTTGGGTTACCGATTATAAGACTCATTCGGGTATAAGAATCACTTTGACAATACCAAAATGTGATTCTTATAAGCCAATTCAGCATTTCATACTGAAGTGTCCCATTAAAATTGGAAGAAGATAATGGCAAACAATAAAGAAAACTTGAGTGTTTTCTTTATTCCAGCTATTATATTCTTCCAAATGATAAACGGGAATCCGTTCATTTTACTCAGAATTCAAATTCAAAATTCTTTTTTCATAAAAGAATACAAGTGACAAAGTTTTACAATTTTTAGGTATTTGATGACACTAATATATTCACAATACTCTAATTTGAATATGCACTTGGAAGCATGGACGCTTTTTAGGCAAAATTAGTCTTTTAGTTTATTTATTCCATAAAAATGGTGAAAGTGGCAAGTAATATTAATAGTGATAACAAAAAATAATAATAATAATAGCAATAATAAAAATAAATACAATATAACGTTTACAGAATGTTACATAATTTTTTATTTAAATGATTTGTTATATATTTAGTAGAAAATAAATGATTAATAACAAAATATGTACAATAATAAATCAAGAAATTAAAGGTGCTTAATGAAATTAGCATATTTTAAAAGAGTTCATTACAAAATTGATTAATATGGTAAAAATGGCAGTAGTGAACTTGTACATTAGTATAATGAAGTGCTTTTTTAGTGATTTGCGAAATACATTCAGTGATGAAGCCTGCCTGATATGCATGGCAATTGTATTCATACATCTGCTCCTTTGAAAGAGATTACATTTCCTGCAGTTTCTATTGTATAATTAGGTTTCTGTATAAAATTTCTGTGCAGTCTGGTGTTATAAAGAAGGTGTATTTGATGGGGCGTGATTGCTCTTTGAATATTTGATGTACAGGGTGTCCCGTAAGTCTGGACCCATAGGGATTTATAATATATTTTTTTGTTATTATTATTTTATTATTATTATTTTTTTATTATTTTTTATTATGATTTTTATTTGTGGGGCCACTTGAAAGCCAAAGTGTACGAGGTCAAACTTCAGAACATTTTCCACCTTAAAGCACGCATTGTGGAGGCGTGTCAAGAAATTTCTGCGACTGTGATTCAGAAAGTGCTGTCGCAGTGGAGATTGCGTCTTCAACTATGTGTGCGACACAACGGCGGACACTTTGAACAGATTATGTAATAAATTTTTGAACTATTTTGTAATTTTATTATTTTTCCCTATGGGTCCAGACTTACGGGACACACTGTATGTTGATTTTATTGATAACTTTGAAGATATTGACAGCAACATTGAATTTGAATAGAGTAAGTCAGTTAGTTTTAAAATATTTAGCTCTTTAAATTAGGGAAGTGTGACTTTGTCTGTTGTCATTATTCGAGTGTTTGCAGACATTTTTTATGAATTACTTCCAAGTGATGTTTTATATATTTCTTTGAGCTACCCCACGGTGTAATGCAAAATAATAAATGTGGATGGCTGAAGAAATAATATAGGTCAAGGAGTGCGTTTTGAGGAAGTCTTTTTTAGTTTAAATAATATGAAGAGAAATCTTGATATTTTGCATTTGATTTTTTGTACATGACTTCTGAAATTAAGAATTTTTACTAAATTAATGCCAAATGCTTTAATCTCATTCACCCTTGCAAGAGTAGCATTTTCATTTTTTTAAATTTTCGATTGGATTTTTGTTCATCAATTTTTGAACAATAATGAAAAATTTAAAATAATAAAAATAATAATAATAATAATAATAATAATAATAATAATCATAATAATTGCTCTCTCACGAGTCCAGCCACAACAAAATATAAATATCTAATTTAAATTTTTTTTATATATATATAAAAATACATACATAATTTGTGATATGATTTTAATGATCTTGCTTTTGCATTTTTATTGACTGCATAAAGTCTGTTACAGTAACTTTTTTATGTCTGTTCGGTAATAATATCAGTTTTCCATAATTTAAAGAGAGTATTCTTGCTCTTAATACTCACAATAAGTGCTGGGGTGATTCATTGGTTGTTGTATTTAGTTTTAGATATTACTTTTGATTTAAGAGAAAAGTTCATGTTGAATATATCCATTAGTGTGTTTAAGAATGCTTGAAATTTTGTTCTAATGTGACCAATTAGCCATAGAAACGTCCTCTCTTAAAGTGAACCTTCCATTCGTCAGATGAATTTTACAGAGAATTACTGATAAACAAGAGGAAAGTCTTTCAATCAATTAATAATTATAATCTTCTCCAAACTATTCACTCTTATAATTATTTGTCGGTTTGCGATATGATTATTAACTTAAGGTTTCGGTTTGAATGGAGGAAGCAAAGTCATTCTTTCTCAAACTCTAGAATGTTGTGTGTTGTAATAATGTTCAAGTCTCCTCCGTTGGAATGTATGCAAGTAGAATCATTTTATTTGGCATTCGGATGGATGAATATTGTCAACTACGAGTAGTTGAATTAAGGAGAGAAAAGACACAATAAGAAATGGATTTATTAAAAGCAAAACCTTTCGTCCCCTTCTAAGGTCTTCATCGTATGTAATGAAAACCATAGTATAGAGCGAAAGACTGTTTCTCATGAATAAATTTTTTACTGTGGATTTATTCCATTAACAGTTACAACTGTTTAGACTCTTGTCGTTATAATAATCATATTTACCCTGTATTTCAACTCTTTCTAAAGACTACCTTCGTCCACTGAGAAAATGAGGACACCCTCTCTGTCCTCCTCCCTCCTGGGGCTCCCTGTTGCGTCCTACTACGCAACTTGCATCCCTTCCACCTGCACCAGCGAAGAACTTGTGGTGAGTCATTTATAGGAAAAACTCGGCTTTCCTTTTTTTTAATCTGTTAGAGAACAATGTTGCAATACAGATTCGAGGAACTATTAAGTACAGTACTGTAAGTAATGTAACTGTTACACTTTCAAAAAATATGAGGCGACTGAGTGAGAGAGGCTTCACGAAAGTGACTGTAACCAAAACTAACATAAACCGTCGTTCGGAATCATCACAAGGTATCATAAGGTATATACGAGTATATATATATATATATATATATATATATATATATATATATATAATATATATATATAATGTGTGTGCGTGTGTGTGTGTGTGTGTGTGTGGTGTGTGTGTGTGTGTGTGTGTATACACTTTATACAGTATATATGGGATAGAACTCAGAATGGTCCCGTGAGTTTTTTTTATGATAAACACAGACCGTGCATGGAACAAGGAACATTTCTGGGAAAATTAAATCCACTATAGTCCGAATAAGTAATGGTAAATGAAAAACACTATAGTTTTTTTCTTTTTCATGATGTTAGCCTGACGTGGGCAACGGGTCACTCGCAAAGAGGTCCCAAAAATATAGCTTCTCTCACCAGCTACCTGCAAAGCAGATAGGATCCAGCTTTAGGACAGGATCTAGGATTTAAAGCAGCCTAGCCCTACTATATTTAGAACCTCAATATAAGCAAAAGACTCGTTGCATTCAAGTCGGATTGAATACATCAAAGAAAATGGGGTAATTATTGTATTTTTAGCCAAAAACCAAAACTTAAACCTCAAGTGGCAGAATTGAGTGTCCACTTTTCAAGGCACATATCATGTTCGTTTCATGATGGGATAGAACTCAGAATGGTCCCCTGAGTTTTTTTATGATATACACAGACCGTGCATGAAAAAAGGAACTCTTCTGGGAAAATAAAATCCACTGTAGTCCGAATAAATAATGGTAAATGACAAACACTGTACTTTTTTCTTTTTCTTTTCTTTTGGGACCTTTATGCGAGTGACCCGTTGCCCACGTCGGGCTAACATTATGAAAAGAAAAACTATAGTGTTTGTCATTAGTAGCATGGGCGCAAAATGGACGAGTGCAAGAATGTTGAAATGTTGCAGTGCAATGTTGATCAATGTTACAAGATGTTGCAAAAGGGGTATGCAACAAAGGGGGTTATGCAATGACGGGGGAGGGGCTTATGCAATGAAGGGGGAAGGAGTTATGCAACAAATCAATGCTGCTGAGGGGGAGGGGGGCTTCGGGGGGAGAAGGGAGGATGACCTTCCCCCAAAGAGGTAGCCTTAACCTGAGAGAAGGAGAGAAAGGAGAAGGAGGAGGGTCTTTGGGGAGAAGGTGGGATGTCTTCACCCCCCAGAGGGAAACCTAACCTAAGCCTTAACCTAAGGAGGAGAGAGAGAGAGTTCTTTATTCCACCGGAGTCCGACGCATTATGAACGTCCAGGGGCCAAGCAGCGGTTATATAGAGGGTCATCAGTTCCCAGATACCACTTATTTATATATGGAGGGTTTACCAGAGAGCACTATATATTTATTTATTTAGATGAGTTGCCAAATAGTGTTTTTTAATTTAATTATGTTCAGGTATACCTTATTAGGGTAAGTTGCTAGATACCACCATTTATTTTAACATTATTTACATGAGTTACCAAATAATGCTTTTATTTATTTGAGGAGAGTTGGCAGATACTACTATTTATTTTAATTTTTATTTACATTAGTTGTCAAATAATGTTTTTTATTTATATAAGGAGAGTTGGCAGATACCACCATTTAAGTTAATTACTTATTTATTAAAGACAAGAGCGACTTACTCCTTAAAGTTGTTCAGCAAGAGAACTAATTATTTAAAAGATTCCCAATATTAACAGTAAAAGAAATACACTAGACAATTAATCCATGGCTTAGCAAAAGAAATCGTTCATCTTAATATTAATAATAAAAGAAATACACAGGACTCTTTATATTGTACATTATTCCAATAACATATTCTCTAAGAATAATATTCAATTTACCTATAATTCGTGAAACGCTTTCATTTATTCTAACACCTTAGAATGTATACTGTGTCTATTTACTTTTGACAATCCTTTCTATATATCTAACTGAATCTAATTTATATTTATACAGAGAGAGAGAGAGAGAGAGAGAGAGAATGCTCGAAAAACTGAAGACGGCACACACACACACACACACACACACATTATTGACTTTATTTCGAAATAAAGTCAATAATGTGTGTCTATTGTGTATACTGTAGGTCTAAGGTGGATTGAAAAACGTAGATTACATTCAAACATACCCCCTCCCCTCCCCTCCCGTGTGCCTATTGTGTATACTGTAGGTCTAAGGTGGAGTGAAAAAATAGATTATTGTCCAAAATGAATGAAAAACAAATGGCAGCAGAAAACAAAAATAACAATATACACTTTATATATATATATATATATATATATATATATATCGTAAAGAACGACGCTTGTATAGGAGAATATTCTGCGCAAGATGAGGAGAGAGAACGAAACAAATGAAAAAAATGAGGTAACCACCCGGGAATCGAACCCGGGATCTTCCGATTGCCGGTCAGATATGATAACCATTACACCATGGGCCTCACTCGATCAAATGCCGTAATTCTTCTACATACGCGCAGAAACCAATGCCCCAAGGGGGCACCTCCCGCATGCCGTACATTATATACATTTTAATTGCAAACACGCAGTATAATTAACGTAAAGAACGACGCTTGTATAGGAGAATATTCCGCGCAAGATGAGGAGAGAGAACGAAACAAATTAAAAAATGAGGTAACCACCCGGGATTCGAACCCGGGATCTTCCGATTGCCGGTCAGATATGATGATTCCACGAAGACTAAGCTTATCGCCCCTCCTCTCGAGTTGATCTGATGAAGGGGTGAGTTGGTTTCTTTTACTCTCCACTTCATATAGGTACGCCAAGCTCATCGGGGATTGTATGTACCAATAAATTACAATGCCGCCATCCTGACTCGATCTCTCAACCACCGATCACCACCCCAGCGTCTTAACCACTAGGATACCTAGGGCGCCCATTTATCTACCAACCCAACCAGACATTCAATTTCGCGAGCTAAACACAATTTAATCACACTCCTACGCGTGAATTGGAAAATAAAAAGTCAAGCCGAATATATGAACCAGAGTTGAGGATCGAATAGTATAACCGAAAATAATAATAAAATGTAAAATATTGTCGTCATAGAGATGGCAAATGTTGATCAGTGTTGTAAAGAGGTGAGGGATATTGCATAAAGGGGTGGGTTCTAAAATGGGAAAACCGAGAATAGTATGGGCGCAAATATTAATGCAACTATTGTCGAGGTAGAGAATTCAAGTGGCAATACACGATGTGAGCATTAAATTTACGGAGAGAAGATAAAGACACCATTAGTCGACCAATCAGGAAGTCCAAAGCTTGGACCAGTAATATAGGTGTCGCGATTGGTACACAAATTTAACATACTCCGCCAAGTTACATTGACAACCAATCATCAAACTTACGAACCGCCTATTAGTCTTTTGGGGTGGTGCTTGGGGATCATGCATATAAAAGGAAATATTTTCAGCTGTGAGTCACAGTAGTTATTTTCACCAGTGAATAAACATTCCCTCCGTCATGAATCAAGAACTTTACAGTTTACAGGATTTATATCAAGATGGAGACATTGCAGCGTTGTCCACAATTAATCTTTCTAACGCAGCCAATTGGGATGGATTATTTCCAATGCAAACCGTTGAAGATATTTACAATGATGCTCCTTAAGATCCGACGCATGGGACTGCAGTAGAACTGTAAGTAATTATGTGCCTGTAATTTTAATTTTTTAACCAATTATTAGCGAACTGGTTATTTATTTAATGTGCCTCTCATTAGGACTAAGAGCACTGTTCTGGATTATTTTATCATATATATGGAGGGTTGTAGTAATTCATCTCATCACATTAAAAATGCTTCATTTAGGTATCCGCACTTATAGATTAGTTTACAATTATTATTATGCTAAAGTCCTGTTTTGATTCATTGAATTTTTTTATAGCAATCTTTTGCATGTTTTAAATAATTTTATAAATTCCGTAATAAATGTTATTTGGCATTTTCTCTTAAAGGAACTTCTCTGAGCGGTTGAAAGATATCTTCACAGTGTAATACTCTTAATATATGTATACTCTGCATATGTTTTAAACAATTGGGTTTTAATTTAAAAAGATTTAGTATGAACTAATTAATTATTCTTTCTCCTTTAAGGTCTCATGAAGATTCGACACGTGTTATACAATCTTCGCTTTGAAGAAACCCATGTCGTGGACCTGAATACGGAGGTAGAAGATTTACTGAGCAGTCAACCAAACGAGTGTCACATCATTAACGAAATTATGTATTTTTTTTATGTTTCGATCTTTTTTTGGGGGGGAAGAAGACAATGTATTTTCATCAATTTCTTAAATGAAAGAAATCATGTTTTTAGTACAATAACCATCTTAAACTACAGAATATACAAACTAACATTATTGGTTACAATTATATATATACACACAAACAAAACATCATACTATACAACGAGCACGCACAAACAGAAAACGGCTTTTTATCTGTCTGCATACCATTTCCTCGTTTCGTTGTGTGACACGAGTTGAATAATTTTTAAAAAATTATAAATTCTTTACCACGTGGCATATGCATGAGAAATGAAAGGCAGTACATATGCATCTGATCGACAAATTTTACAATAACAGGGTCACTCCAGGGTTAAGTGCCGAGTGAATCAAAATAGTACATGCGGTCCCTATTTTTAAAATAGATTGCAAACCAATGAATCCCTCACTACCAATAACATCTGTGTTCACAATAAGGCTACCGCAATTTCTCGTAGATGGCAATTTCAATGTTTCATTCTTCGCAAACACACCGATAAATTTGGAACGTGTGATTCGTTCACTATTCATTACTCTCTGAAGTGTATACGCATCCATTTTAAAAGTCAGTGACAACGCTCCTAAATGTGTCTACTTCTATTAAGGCTTGTGACTCGAGGTAAACTAGTACACTTATAGGCGTGTCTATAGGCTTGGCGAATTCCAATCTGACTGAGATGTTCCACTTTGTTGTGGACTTAAGTGTGTATTTCTCCTAGCAGATAAGTCAGGTGTGATAAACGGATGAACGGATAAATGTTAAATTGATCGATGAATTCCTTCTGCGTTACCCCATTCCCGAGCTCATCACAATCACCTGCAATATGGGCAAAGTTACTATATGCTCTCGCGCAAAGCGGGAACACAGCGTCTGATGAATAATCCATATCCATAGCCTCGCCCAACGCAATGCCATTAACGTATAGAGTTATATTTTTAAGTCCGAAGTTCTCGAATTTAAAAGCACTCTTATATTTTCCACTCACCGAAGGATGGTCCTGCATTCCAATTAATATCCTTTTAGATAGATTTCCCAGGGCGATGTATTCTATCTGCTTCGATGCAAACCATGCTGGCACCGTGTATAGTTTGATCTGTGCTCTGTTAATTTATTTTACTGTATCGTGTAGTAAATTTTTCTCAATTTCTATTTGTTTTGGTGGACTTAATTTCACTTGCCGTACGCGGAGGTATGTCTCCATAGTGTGAATCACAACGGGTTTTGCTCTCTCTTCTTGATCAGCATCCAGATTTAAACAAATCTCAGGATTCGTGCGGGTGAGCTTTATTTTCATATCCACCCCATTCACAAGCAAATTCTCCTGAAATGTGAAGTCTGTATGCAGGCGTCCAAAACACTCATATATCTTCTTTTTAGAATTTTTAAATTTGTCCTTTATACTACTTTCGTCTTTAGCTTGATAATAGCCTTTAGCACTTAAAAAGGTATCCTCTGCTACTTTGGAAAAGTTCAGCTCATTTTCCAGATAGGATCGTAGGTGGTAGTACCCCGTTCCTGCCGATATGTTCACCTGATTTAAATATACGTCATACTGGTTGAATAAGGAGTGCAGAAAGTTTGTTTCAGGATATACAGCATATTTGTCATCACAGTCCGTTCCATCAGAATGGGCTATAGGTAGTTTAGCGTACATGTGCACACAGCTTGGGTCAAAAAAGTAAGGGCCTGAGCTGGGTATCACGAATTCTATAGGGGCACTCGGGGAACTAATTGTGTTTAAAGGGTTAATTGTAATAAAGTCACTGTGTTCAATAGAAACTTGAGTTGGAGGCATGTCAAAGAGGGACAGCTCCGATTTACAACATTGTGAACTACACGGATGGATGAAGCGTGCCATGACGAGTTAGAAATAGTGCCTCCTCTCTCGACAAGTAGTAAACAAACTATGATTCATGAGATCAATGTCCTTAGCTTATATCAGTAAAAAAAATGATCCACCATAGGTTTCATTCGCTTAGAACACTTCTTTTTTGATATCCTTTTACGTTTAATGCCACGTGGTTGTAATCCCATCCTCCGGATAGCCCTCTTCTTCTTCCCACTACCACGCATTTTTCTCTTTGCATCTTTGACGATTTCGTCCCCTGTACGCTTTAAGTGTCTTTTTAGAGCTTCTTTAGGTTTAGTCCCAGCCAATATGTCTTCTGCTGTGTTAAGACCTCATTGTAACGCCTTCCTCCCGAGGTATCTGGCACCCTTCTTCAGCAAAGGGACAGCCGTACGTAGTATGGTTGAAAAAATGGATCCAAGTCCACTACCACGCTGGTATCTCATACCTCGATAGACTGTGAAAGGCTTTCTGTCTATTATAACTCAGTGCGTCGAAAGTGCAGCTTCATTTTTAAGCTCCCGTTACCGAATGGGAAATTTTTTCCCCTCAATCGTTCTTACATATATTGAGATATTGGTTATTAGATTAGCTGCGACATTCACATAATGGGGTCTATCATATGTAATACTTAAACTCCTTCCTCTATGGTTGGGGATGTGCGTTATGCGCAGCAGGCGTGCCTGGGTATTCCCAACAAAGTGCTACTCAACTATATTGCTATAAATATAGCACATGTCTGGGGGTTTATAGCCGTCAACCATTTTCTCCAATTTCAACTGATACATTAGGCTGGACAAGTCGTGTTGTGCCTCGTGAAATGTATCTCTTTGGATGTCTGACCGATATCGTCCATCGGTCATAATTTTGAACACTTTGGTCTTTCATATTTCGGTTAGCCTGCGATTTTAGGGCCACAGGGCATGCATGGGGATCATTGTTTACGATTTCGTATACTAAATCGCCCGTAAAATTTGAGGTTTTTAAAATTACGTTTAAGTCTCTCACAACATCCTCGGCCTCACCATAGTGACCCAGTCCTAGTGTTACTTCTGTACTGTAATACCGTGCATCCACAGTCAGGGGGTACGCATGGTTTCGTCCCGAGTTACTCCGGCTTTTTCACACTCATTACAGTCTTTAAGAATCGTAAAAACGGGTTCTTTATAATCAATACTTAAAGAAGAGTATTCAACTGAATTTCGCAAATACCCACCTCATACGTTTCACGACCAAATTCAATGGGTCCGTGGAGTTCTGTTACAAAGTTGGCTAGTGTAGTGTTAGGGTGTACAGACATGGACGACGAGGACGGGAGTGTGATGTAGAAATGGTTAGGCGCCATGTTCCATAATATTCAAGCTTCATTATTGCATCAGCTTTTATATAGGTGTTGAATGTTGAAGCTTTCTGGCTATCCTAGCCATTTCACCAGGTATATTTTTCTCTTTCCTGAAGCTTTGCTTCCTAAAATTTTCTCAATTTTAAACACATTTTTTTCTAAATTAAATGTCACTTTCTGCAACTCCTCGCGGTAAAAGCCTCCTGCGATTTCTTCCCCATTCAAATCTTCTACGTAATACAAGATTACCTCGTGTTTAGATTTCATAGCCCTAAATTTAAAAATCTCGCGTGGCCATCCTTGCTCAAATCCCTTCGCGAATTTATTTCCCGAACGCGACAGCCTTAGATTATCATTGATTTTGAAATGTGTAGAGTGTGATGGTGGTGCTCCATCTCTTCTCACCTCTGGGCGCGTACCTCTTTCTAAAACTTCGTTAGGTGTTGTCCCAATCGTGCGATGGTACGAGCGGTTGTAGGATGAGGCCAATGATTCAAGAATGTCTAGGAATCTCTTCTGTGTTTTTATGTGTAAAATAGCTGTGCATGCGTTCCTCTATGGTACGTTGAACTCTTTCACCTAAAGATGTCTTATGTATAGAATTGGTCGTGTAGTAGCTGATATTAAACTCTGTCAACATGTTCTGAAAAGCTCGGCCTATAAATTCTTTCCCCATATCCGTACAAAAATAGCCAGGAACCCTGTTTTCTTTCAACATTAACGTTTTGGTGGCTTTAGCAACTGTTTCAGGCGATTTATTTTTCAGAGGAATTAGCCACAGATATCTAAGAATACATCTATTATGAATAGGATGTAGCGGTAACCATCGTTATACACTGAATATCTTTGCATGTCTGTTAAATCTGCTTGCCAAATAGAGTCAATCGAAGCAGCTGTTGTCTTGGCTGTTTTAAACCTTTTTCTCACAGGTTTATGAAGTGTATAAGCATCCTGCTCCCGCAAAAAACTCTCAACATCTTTTTTCCCTACTCCATCATTGTAAACACTTCTGTACAGTCTATCTACGCCTCCGTAGGAGGCTGGGCTAGAAATATCATAATAGCGTCTTCTTAATATGTTAGCCATTTGCGTATTTTAGAGGCACGTGGGTAGGGTTGATCGTTGTTTAACCTCTTCTTTCTCCTCTTCAGAGGTGTTACCGACGGGGCTGATGGCGTCTTCAATTGTGTCACGTGCGATGCATGTTCCAAGTCTTTTAACCTGTTCAGATTTCCTATCATTGTTTTAGGGACATCTATTTGTTGTAGTCTTGCTTTAATATACTTCCATCCTGATAGTGAGAGCTTATCCCACTTTCTCACAAGATCATGGACGATGTCTACGATATTCGATCACTGTATCTTTGCTCCTTCCAAAATGATCTCACCTTTATCGGTCCATATTATGGTGGGATCCTCATTCAATAGATTATAAAGACAAACCTTTATTCCTCAATGTATGTGGGAGGGTGCTTTTTAATACATGCTCGATATGTTGTGTGCCCGACCCATTAATCTTTGGTTGGTCTGCTCTATCGTCGGACACAAGCCCTATGTCACCCTGTCCATCGTTCCCCGTGCTGTGCCTAATAACCACGGGAATCTTTGTCGGGTTTTTATAATTTTCGTACTCGTGAAGAAATTTCTGCAGAGCTTCTTGGTATAAGATTCTTTTCTCATCAGGTGCTTTTTCACTGTTTAATATGGTTAACAATTCGCTTTCCATTCTTTTAAGACTGCTTTTACTGGGATCTAGATCCGTGTCTGGATTCTTTGAACTTTGCAGTGAAGCATACACCTCGTGTGGAATCATTACCACTTTCTTCATTATATAAATCTTGTCAGTAAAGGACCCAAAACTGAAAATAAGATGGGGAGGAATGACCCTCTTCTTTGTACAATAATTCGTTTTTTCTTCCCCACAATTTGAATTTAACGAGCGAGTGCATGTATTATGTTCTTGTAACGGCGTAGGCGAGCCTTCTGAGGTGGTTTCTTTGATACATTGCAATTTATAACGTTAAGA
Organism: Bathynomus jamesi; assembly: GCA_023014485.1. NCBI lineage: Eukaryota > Metazoa > Arthropoda > Malacostraca > Isopoda > Cirolanidae > Bathynomus > Bathynomus jamesi. The sequence goes on along the minus strand of JAJOZX010003005.1, from coordinate 384,325 downwards.
CAGATTTCACAGATGCATTATAAAAAGTCGGAGTCGATATTTTCAGCAAACTCTGCTGCATTGCCCGGGGTAGTCGATGATAGATTTTTATTAATTGATGGTATTTCTTTAGCCTCTTTGTCATTCTGGAATATACACCGTTTCAGGCTCGTTTGGTAATATATTCGGTCGTAGAAGCACCCTAAATGTGTTTCGCGGATGAAGGTCGCAAAGCAAATATCCGTAACGCTGGCTTGTAGCTTCTTTATAAGCTCCCAAAAACTCATTACGCTGATTCGGGAACATTTGATTTGCTAATATCCCAATTTGTGATACATCTCTACGTTGCGCGAATAAGACTAGATATTGTGTATTTAACGACACATCGCGCATGTATCTATTTTTGAAAAATAGATTCTGATTGATGAAGAACACGCTTATGTTAAGATGGTGGGAGAATACTGTAAATGTCTCGGCAAACGTTTTATCCATTTCCAGCATGAGATCGTCAATTACAATGACTGTATGTTCATTTCCCTTTAACGAATTAACGTCATATACACCGTTGTGGAACAAAATATCATCTTGGTACTCGTTGAACATTGGATGATACGTCGAGTAGTACCATATAACTTTATGCACAAAGTTTGAGAACATCTCTCCCTTTTCTTTAATGATTTTAAGCATAAACACAGTTTTACCACATCCTGTAGGGCCAGTTATAATACATATGGATGGGCTCGTGAATCTGAATTTTTCTACAGAATCCATTTCTAATACGTCACACTCCTAAGTGGGTCATTTACAAAATATAATAAATATTTAAGTGATGATCCTTATATTCTACAGTCTTTTTTTTCTCTTCTCCCACAGAACCGTGAATGACGATGAGGTACAACATTAGGGCGGAGCGTTTTTACACTTTTTTCGATTTTCGTTTTATAATAGCGTGGAAAAGTGGCTATTCTACGTCAAAAGTGAGTGTGTAAAATCTCAGAGATCTGCAATAATATCTTCTGCCTCCGCATCGCGTTGAACATCCAAAAAATGCGCCAAAATACTCATTTTTTCAATATTTTCTTATAGTTTTAATTTTCATCCTACCTTCTTGTAATAGCTAGGAAACGCATCCTAAAGGTTTATTTTAGACTAGTTTTAAATATTTTTGTTCTGCGATAATATCTTCTGCCACCGCAAACGTTCCAAAATACGGAAAAATCCGCATAAATCACGTATTTTGCATATTTAGCCTATACGCTAATAAATTCACTTTGTACGTCATGTAGTACTCCCACATCGTTCTAGAAGCTTCCCCACAGCCAGGTATGGTGTGTTGCTCGTCATTGCCATATACGGCAATGAGTCAGTGAGTGATGACTGATGAGTTATGACTCACATCACTCTACCAGGCCTTCTTGTTCTCACTTCCTACGTTTCGGTTAAGATGTGGATTGTGTTGCTCTTGCTGTTAATACATCTTTGGAACACGACAACACGCATATGTGGACATATACTGCATATTTTAGTGCATAATAATACGTTGGTGTAATATACAAAACTTCTGCAGAATGCAAGAATATTTCACGTTTTAGGAGTAATTTCTTAATTTTTATATTAATTACTGTGTTTTTCACAATGTCAGTACCAGCTCAAGCAACAAGAACTTCTTCAAGTTGCCCTATATTTGGGGCTCCAGCTGATCTAGACAAGAGGTGCCTTCCAACCTATAAGGACGTCATGAAATATTTTCATCAAATAAGGTTGAATCTGAAGACATCGAAGAAAGAGCCTACAGTTGCAGAAATTTCCGGTGTTCTCTCAAAAACTCTTGAAGATTTGTGGAAAACAGCCTCTATTCCTACTGTTTCTCATAACCGTGTCGTTCAAATGATTAAAAATTACCATGAGAAATGTCAAAACCCTCTAAAGTCAATAAAAAGGAAACAAGATAGTGACTCATTCAAAATTAAATTACAAACATTTCAAAATGAGGGAGAAAACAAATTATTTGACATCAGTGCTTGCAAATGTGAAAATTTTGATAAGCGTTCACGTGAAAACCATCTCAAAGTTCCAGCAATTGAACAAGACTTCCTTAAAGATTAGAGAACAAGAAAATTGGCAATAGGCTCTCTTGATGTTTCACAAACTCGTAAAGATCTAGAACTATTGCTAGAAGACAACAGAGAATGAAACAGTATGAACCAAAACCATCTACCAGTAAAGGACAAACAACTGAAACACTGTCATCAACATCAAGTGAAACAGAAGGAGCGGATTCTGATTATGAACCGACACAGAGAATCAAATCGCTGGAACAATCTCATCATGGAACAATCTCATCATTGGCTATAGCTTGTGACAGAACTGGTGTGTCAGACAGGTCTGCTGCTATAATTGCTTCGGCTGTTCTTGAAGACGTGGGAATTATAAACGAAAAAGATTTAAGTTCAGTAATAGACAGATGCAAAGTAAGGAGAGCTAGAAAAAGAGTGAGATCTATCATTCAAAAGAGAGATTACGAGGAAGAAACTACGGAGAGTATCTATTTCGATGGAAGAAAGGACAGAACTGCAGTGCAAGAAAAAGTTGGCAGTAAAGGTTATCAAAAAAATATAACAGAAGAACATGTAACTTTGCTTCAAGAACCAAACTCGCATTATATTGGGCATGTAACTCCGCTTCTGGCTCAGCACAGAGTATATCTTCTGCAATTTTGGATTTTTTTCGCTCAAATGAGATTGATACTTCAGAAGTTAAAGCCATTGGATGTGACGGGACAGCAGTTAATACAGGACCAAAAGGAGGAGTGATAAGAAGTATTGAAGAGCACTTTCAGAGAGCACTCCAGTGGCTGATTTGCTTGCTTCACACTAATGAACTTCCCCTGCGGCACATAGTGACTGACATTGATGCTAAAACAACAGGTCCTCATAGTTTTACGGGGCCTATAGGAAAAGAGTTAATTGATTGTGAAAAGAGACCTGTTGTTGAGTTTGAAGCAGTTGAAGCGGAAGAAATTGTAGTTGACAGAGATGATCTGAGCACAGATCAGAAATATTTGGCAGAAATCTATGATGCTGTGTCAAAAGGTGAATGTACTCCTTCTCTAGCTCAAAGGAAACCAGGCAAAATGGCACACTCCAGAGGGGTGACAACTGCTAACGCATACTTCGTCTCTACGTTTCAACTGAAGAACCTTCAGACAACCTTAAGTGTATCGTGGATTATATTATGAAAGTTTATATTCCAATGTGGTTTCAAATCAGAAATTCTTCAGCAACACAGGGAGCCAAACATCTTTATCAAATGATACAACGCTCGAGGTCGTTGAGTGCCCGCTGTATAGAAATAGTTGATCGTGTTATTCAGAGAAATTCCTATTTTTCTCATCCTGAGAATGTTCTCCTTAGTATGATTCACGATGAAGCAAAACATATCAGAGAATTAGGATGGAGGAGAATCCTTAAAGCAAGAGATTCTGAGTCAGCCGCAGTGAGAGTGTTTAAATTGCCCACGTTGAACTTTCAGTGCAGTGAGTACTACAACATGATTAACTGGCAAACTTGTGAGCTGTCAGAGCCTCCTCTGACAAAAGTTCTATCACGCTCCGACATCCTGAACTATATCTCATCAGGAGATGTGCCTGATTTCATCCCACGCTTTCCTTGCACACCCAAGCGGTTGAACGGCATATAAAGCTGGTAACAGAGGCTTCAGCTGCAGTATGCGGTTCAGAGGCAAGAGAGGGATTTATCAGAGCAAGATTAGAATCCAGAAAGAAAATGCCAAGAATGGAAACGAAAAGTGACTACAGTGTGTAACTAGCCTAAGTCCGATAATGGTAGGGTGGTTGGGTCGGGCAGGGAGGACCTCGAAATGCAGCCACCACCACGTGGTGAGTTCTGGGTTATTTTGTCAATATAGTACATTCAATATTGACGAAATAAGCGAGGAGCTGCATACATATTACATAATAAGTCATCACAAATAAACCAAGCATATGCAAAGTAAACTGCATTGGTGGACCTAAATTATTTAATTGCTCAAATATATAAACTTCTTAAATTACTAAAATATGATATAATGAATTGTTAATTGCATTACTTAATACATAATTAACGAATAAACTGTGGTGTAGGGCCGAAGTTGACCATAATAGCGTCATTATAAAATACGCTATTTATGTAAATTTTCCCGTATTTTGGAACGTTTGCGGAGGCAGAAATTATCGCAAGGCAAAAATATTTAAAACTAGTCTAAAATGAACCTTTAGGATGCTTTTCCTCTCTATTACAAGAAGGTAGGATGAAAATTAAAACTATAAGAAAATATTGAAAAAATGCGTATTTTGGCGCATTTTTTGGATTTTCAACGCGCGTACGGAGGCAGAAAATATTATTGCAGATCTCTGAGATTTTACACACTCACTTTCGACGCGGAAAAGCCACTTTTCTGCGCTATTACAAAACGAAAATCGAAAAAAGTGTAAAAACGCTCCGCCCTAGTACAACACCCCATCATCGGTATTACAAATGACCCCGACGACAGTGTAGTTGTGATCGCAGAAACCATCCCCGCTGACGAACCCTCACCAGCGATACCTGTAGCACGCGCCAATTCAAAGCAGAGGCATGATGAAGAGCCCACGACGTCAGGTATAAAGCGCGCCGGGATTGTGCCGGTTGGTAGACCCACAGTAATAGAGCCCCAACCCTCTACGTCTTACGACACAACACCCACAATAGTACCTTCCTCACATATACCCCCTTATTCCTGTTCAAATCCGGGTACATCCTCCACAGCCACAGCAGCTTCTCGTTCTGTTGAGGATTGCATAACATTCGAGTTGGTGCTCACCGCTACCCCCACCCCAGATTTGGCTAGAAATCAGTATAATCAGGGTTGATCCTAGATCCATGTATAGCAATGGTGTTGAACACGGACTACGGCGCATAGTTGAACGTATTGTAGACTTTGCCCTTCAGAACCGCGACGAACGTGAAGTCAGGACGCGGCTGTCCTTCGGATTCGGGTCAGATGACGGAGATGTAGATGATTTTTGGGTAGTAATACCATTTAGACGCTTGGCAGCTGAAGATATAGAGTATATATTAGGTCGTATACTGCAGGCCTCTCAAAGTAGTATACCCTTCAATATGGAAAACATCACGGTAAATATTGACCGTGTATTCCGTGTTGCGGGTCGTAGTGTCACACCTTATACTCTTAACTTCAATTCTCAGGGTATTTATAGACGGCATATAAACGCCGATCGTGGTTGCGGCTTTATAGCAGTCGTCTTGTCCCGTATGTTCACTGTACTAAATACACGAGTCAAGAACATTTGGTTGCCTACGGTAGTGGAGCGTGACCGCGAACTAGCTGAAGACTGTAAACTTGAATTTGACTGTAATATGGGTCCTAAAGGGCTGAGAAGGGTAGAACAGGAAATAAATGCTCGTATAGTTGTATTTGGAATGGATGATCGTCGTAGGACTGTGTATGTTTTTAAAATCAGTGTGAGAGATCGTACAAAACCCTTACTTATTTTAGGGCTATAAGGAACAACATATCTACCCATCCGTAATATAAGGGACCTTTACGCGAGTTATGATAAAAGTCGAAAATATGGACGACATCATGATTTGTGTAAGGGATGTATCGAGTTTGCAGATGATATAGCGAAACATTGTAAAGATTGCCACATGGTATGTGAGCAGTGTAAAAGCTCCAAATGTGAAAGCCGTGTAGTTGAAGCTGAGAAGAGGGATTGTGATTTGTGTAGACGCACATTTTTCAATAATAACTATTTTGAGCTCCGTAAATCAATTGGGACGTGCAGGAAAATGAGAATCTGTGAATGTGGTATGTTTCATATGATGGATAATTTGGGAAATTTCAAGCATAAATGTGATGAAATTCACTGTTCTACATGCCATGAGAAATAAAACGCGGTTGGAGTAAAGCATGTATGTTAAATGAAAGACGCTAAGCCTAAAAATAGCCCTTGTATAACTGTGTACAACGATATAGAAAGATACACGAACGCTGAAACCAAAGCGGTTATTTCACATTTACTTGTAAGCCAGACTCTCTGTGATGAGTGTAAGGAGATCCAGTGTGATGAGTGTCACAAATGTAGTAAACGGACAAACGTTTTTAAAACGAATGCCCACGATAGCCCTGTGAAACTCTTTGTCCTATATTGTCAAGTTAAAAAAAATGACTGTGTATATTCTTTCCCATAACGGGTGTAAAATTTCATAAGGAGTTGTTTGATCACGAGTCATCTGAGGTATTTACAGGTGATCCCTTCAAAAGAGGCAACAAACTAATACAGATGCAAATCATAGTTAATGTACAGTTTAAAGACACTTTATTATTCACACCTTGTAAATTAGCAAAGTTACCAAAGGTGATGGGCATAGCCGCTGAAGTTTCAAAAGGATATTTCCCTTACACATTCCTCGCTAGCGAAATTTTAAATTACGTAGGACTACCTCCACCCAAACATTATTTAACTATGAATTAAGTAATACTACAGCAGTTTTAATGAATCTAATCCTTATAATATAACTGATGAATGTGAGCGTTATTGCGTGAATGATGTGCGCGTTCTTAGAGTATGTTTCCAGGCGTTTAGAAAGATGTACTGTACATAGGCCGTTTCAAAAGCGATCCATTGTAAGTCGCAACCACGATCGCATCATTATGTTTTACGGTGTTCAAGAATAACTTCATGCCTAAAGACACCTTAGCCGTCATTCTCAGAAACAATCCCCGCAGTTATGGGCACAAGGCTATTTACTGGTTCATGCACACACACAGCAGCAGACAGGTGTATACATAAAGCATGCCCGCAACACGGGGGAAGTACCCATTAAGGTTAATGGTCGTGTTTTTTGGGTTGATGATCTAAGCGAAAACCGTGCCACTGGTGAGAAGACTCTGTACTCTTTGAACGGTTGCTGGAGGCACGGATTCCCCTGTCCTGAATGTGGTATCGTAGGAGATATCCACGGTAGACCTCCTGCAGACAGTCTTTCGTGGACCCGCACCCACGATCAACTTATAAGCTCCCAGTTCACTCACAAAGTATTGTGGGAGCATGAGTATGATGCATGCATAGAAACAGATGAACAGTAACTTGAAGAAATAAACACGCTCAAGAGTTCAATGGTGCTGGATCCTCTCAAATGCGGTGATAGCTTGTTCGGAGGGCGTAGAAATCCCTTCAAGTTATACTTTCCGCCTACGGATGGCGTGAAACTCCATTACTACGACTTCTGTTCTTTATATCCCTACGTGATGAAGAACAATCCGTACCCCGTGGATGCACCTTAGAAACAGGTGGGACCTGACCTGCCCACCATCGAGGTGTTCTCAACAAATTTGAACGGGTACTATTTCGGCCTTTCTTTCGTAGATGTGCTCACCCCACGCGATTTATGGGTGCCGATCTTACCGGTCGTTATAGATCACAAGCTCATGTTTCCCCTGTGCGTGAAATGCGCAGAGGAGAACACTGGGGAATGTAATCATACAATCAACCAGCGTAAGTTCAGAGGTGTATATACAAGCCCAGAGCTGGATCTAGCTGTTCGCCATGGCTACAGAATATTGAAGATACATGAGGTGTGGAAGTTTCAGAAGCTACCCAACCTTTTCACGCCATATATAAACGCTTTTTTTAAGGATAAGTTGAAGCATCAGGGTATCCGCGAGGAGTTGATACCGAAGATTAAAAATCGGATTATATTCAACGTTACCGTGACCGTGAAGGTATACAGCTTCACCGTTCCCAAATTGTAAAGAACCCTGGCAAGCGCTTTAGTGCAAAGTTGTGTTTAAACAGTCTTTAGGGAAAATTTGCACAGAATACTGGTAAAGGGAACGTCTATTTGGCACAAAGTTAAAGTGAAGTCTGGGATTATGCCAACGCTCCCGATAAAGAGGTCATGGAGATCGTGAATGTAGGTAATACTTACATAATAAAGAAAAACAATACCAAATTGGCCACAGATACATCACGGGTTACAAACATACCTGTAGCCAGCTTCACAACGGCCTACGCACAGGCATCAAACTTTGGGGCCTATTGCATTCTCTTTGGCGGAGGGTTTTGTATGCCGATACAGATAGTGTGATATTCACAGAGAGGGAGGGTGAATACATGCCTCCTATTGGTGAATTCCTTGGAGAGTTGACTGATGAGATCAAGGATGAGTATGGAGGCATCGCATACGCCGACTCTTTTGTCTCAACAGGGCCAAAAACTTTAGAGGTACGGGTGAGGGTGGGGGAGGATATGAAACATATCGTGAAGGCTAAGGGTATCACGCTCAAGCAGGCGTATCGGCGGATCGTTAACTTTGATTCGTTGAAGGATCTAGTGTGCTTGGATAATGATGAGGGCGACCAGCTGCCCAACTAACTGTAGGTACCCACAATTTTCGGGCGCAGAAGCTGGGGGGCGCGAAGGAACTTAGGGGTACAAAGGTGTGCCGTAACACCTATAGGAAACGTTACCAGGTGCCTGGTACCTATGATACTCTACCCTTTGGACACCATAATCTTTGATATGTCTATTGCTAACTTATTTATTACAAGTATTTGTAAAAATATATTCCTTGAATATTTCGTTTACTAAATAAATCGTGTTTCAATTAGCGTTTCACTTTCTCCTTTGTGTGTGTGTGTGTGTGTGTGTGTGCGGAAGAAAATTCTAAGCTCCGCCCAGCGTGTGTACAGGAGAAAGTTCTAAGCTTCTCCCACTGTAAGATCGGTCACGTGACTCCTGCTACTACCTGGGCATATCTCTTCCCTGCGTGCTCAGTTGATCGCAGCAAGCCCTGGATCTCAGGCCTGTATTCTCCCGCGTAGACAGAAAATAGTAATGGCTACCTTTAATACTGCGTGTTCGACGTTTATGAAGTGATATTCGGCAAAGTGCCAAGATGTGGTGGATACTGAAAAACTCCCTATTCCACCCTCCTTTGATACTTTTAAGGCTACATTGAGCCGTGCGAAGGACCAAGATGTTCAAATACTCTACGGCTATTCTGGCGAGAGCATTGTAGGATTTCGTGGTACAGACGATGTACTGAAGTATGTTATAGACCTAACCTTTATAAAGGCTCACATATACCGCGAAGTTGAAGAAGCAACACGTTCAGGAGATAAGCAACGGTTATGTATTGTGAGTCTTGTTGATGAGTTGTGTGACAAGCGATATTATGTCATGTTACACCATACCGACTACTCGTACCCTACGGTTGAGAATGTAAATCTTGTCATCATGGGGAATCTTAAGTATTTTTACCACTATATTAATATATATCATGATGAGGTTTGTAGTGAGGTTGTGGCTAATGGCCCGTGTGAGTTTTTAACATACTTTAGAGACGAGTATCGCTTGTTAAACAAAAAGGATAAATATGGACATATGTTTCTGTCAAATAGTGCGCCAGATTGTGAAGATGTTTAGTTTGCGTCTGGTGAGTGACAAAACATTAAAGTCGATATTGTTTCATGTAGTGGAAAATTCTGTTTGTCCAAGAGTACAATTGTTCGAACAAGCCTGTACACGCTTTAGCAGTGTGACGCGCTTCCCCCAGCGAGCCGCCCTCCCGTGTACCTCACGAAACACACGAGTTCGAACAAACCCGTACACGTTTCATCAGCGTGACTCACTCCCCCCGACGGGCCGATCCGTCCACCTGTGGCTCATAGTCATCTCAGAGCTTGAACAGAGTGGACGTGCGAATACGATGGAACTTCCTTTGAGAAGCATTCTCAACGCCTGGCACGATGTCTCCGTGATGAAGTCAGTGCGCGTGTCCAGGCGTGAAACCGGCACCTTTAACTATGTACTTGAAACGATTTGCAGGCAAGCAAGCAAACGTAATGCTATTTATTTAAGTGTTGAGGAGATGAATAGAGTCTTCGTGATAGTTGAGAAGTGGGAAGAGGACCGTTATAAAATACCTGCAGGTGTAGGTACAAGAAGAGAGCAGATTAGTGACGCACCCTCATATGCCATTGTTTGCACGTTGTGTATAAATAACGAACATCTATGCATTGATATACGATAGATGTGGCAGAACACATCTGATAATAGCGTTCTTGTCCCTACGCGAAACCGTTTCATCCTCGACAAAATGTTTGAAATCGTCGGATTGAGCAAGCTGAAGCCTAAATTAGACGTTCGTGTTACGGATACGATTTATTTTGACACGGTCTTGAATACACATACACCGCTCTGCTCGACGGATTTATCGAATGTATGGATGAACAAGGCGAGAATGGTCTAGAGTTGGATGCATATTTAAAAGGCTTAGATTCTTCGAAAAATCCTGAACTTTGGTACAAAGCACTTGAGCGGTACAGGGCAGAGCTTGCCTACACTGTTCACCCTGAAGAGCTGTACCTCTATATAATGAATAGCTGTCGTTCGAATTGGAAGATTATTTTAATTGCCGCTATGCAGAGTGAAGAAGAGTTCACGATTGAAAATTTCGGGACGTTAAGAAAAAACCCTCGATTGGAAAGGCGTGTTTATAAACTTGTATTTAATAATGATGTTGTGGTTAACGATGACCTCTTTGTGCGTGCTTTTGACTGTATTCTAGTCGTGTTTAAAGATAACTTGCCAACCGAATGTAAAGTCGGCACAAATTTAGTATTGAACGATATGAAAGCCATTTATGTCGAGTATATGCATCCGTATAAGTTAAACGGTGAAGTGTTGCTTGGACCGTTTTACCACGTAGTACAAAGTAATAAAGATGTAAATGTAGACTCGATTACGTGTGAATTTAGCGTTTTGCGCCGTAGAACATAAAGGATGTATATTTAATTATTTAATTGTGTATATATATATATTTCCTCTACTAATATGCAATTCGTTATACGTTTCGTGTATTAATATTTTTAATTATTTAATATAACCCGTAGAACATAAAGGATGTATATTTATTTATATATATATATATAATATATAATATATCTATATATATATATATATATATATATATATATATATATATTATATATATATATATATATACATATATACATATATTTCCTGTACTAATATGCATTTGATTGTACGTTTCGTATATTTTCGATTATATATTTAATTATTTAATATAACTGTATATATTTTTCCTGTAATAATATATTGATAATACAACGTTTTGTATATTTTTTATTATATATTTAATTATTTAATTCTTCTTCTGCAGCTTAAATCCCATCTCTGTATGGGGTCGCTTTTCTTGATGAGTCTCCTCCATTCTCTTCTGTCACGCACCATGTCCTCGTCCAAATTTTTCTCCCGGATATCTGCCGCTACGCAATCCCTCCACCTCGTCTTCGGTCTACCTCTTCTTCTCCGTCCCGGCACCTCCACTTCCAGCACCCTACGTCCCACGTAATCCTCCTCTCTTCTCATCATGTGCCCATACCATCTCAGTCTGGCTTCTTGGACTTTTCTTGACGCCTCTACTACTTTCACAGTTACTCTAATGCGTTCGTTTCTGATTCGATCCCTTCTAGTTACACCGCACATCCATCGCAACATTTTCATTTCAGCGACATCCATCTTTCTGTCACTATTCTTCTTCAATGGCATTGTCTCCATTCCGTACAACATGGCTGGCCTAACCACTGTTTTGAAGACCTTCCCTTTCAGCTTCACCGGTATCCTACGATCTCAGAGAACTCCCGACACCTCTCTCCAGCTCCTCCACCCTGACTGTATCCTAAAATTCACTTCTCCCTCTGCTCGCCCCTCTGCTTCGATTGTTGATCCCAAGTATTTAAAACGACCTACCCGTTTGATCAGTTCATCGTTTAACATCACACCCCCTCCTTCATCTGGTTGTACATTACATCTCAGATATTTAGTTTTCTTCCGATTAACTTTCATACCTCTACTTTCCAATGTCTCCCTCCAATTTTCTAGCTGTTGTTCTACCTCCTGTCTTGTCTCTGCGCACAACACTACATCATCGGCATACATCATGCACCAAGAAGCAACCTCTCTAACCTCCTCAGTTAACACATCCAACACCACGTTGAATATGAATGTATACATTTTTCCTGTACTAATATATTGATAATACAACGTTTTGTATATTTTTGATTATATATTTCCCGTTCGTGATGCTACTATTATTTTTTTATCATATATATATATTCCAGTGTATATTTATTTTCTATATATTGCCATTAATTCGCCTAAGTAAACAGAATGATGTAATGGTGTTTTATTTAATTCTTTTTGTTTGTACACGATATTTAATTATATCAATTGGCTGGCTTCTAAAGCAGATTTGTAAACCAGAATATATGCATTAATTATATAAATAGCGCTATCTGGCAACTCAATCAGATACACCAACTGGCTGATTAAGCCAGAATATATGCTTTAATTAAATAAATAGTGCAATCTGGCAACTCAGCCTTCTAAGCCAACTGTCGGGTTAAGCCAGAGTATATACTTTAATTAAATAAATAGCGCAAACTGGCAACTCAGCCTTCTCAGCCAACTGGCTGATTAGGAGCATATTAAGACAATGCCGCTCGGCTGAAGTCTTAATATGCGCTTGGCTCCTGCCAGGCGAACACATCTCCTCTTCCTTTCTCTCCTTCTCCTCTTTCTTAGGTTGGTATAACCCTTTGGGGGTGAGGCCTTCCCACCTTATCCTCCAAAGAGGTCTCCCCCAGCGGGGGTTCATTGCAACGTGGGGGATAACTCCGCCTCCAAGTTGCATAACCCCTTGTTGCTCTTGCAACATTCCCCTCCCTCTTTGTTGCGTAACAACTTGCAACATTCCCTCTTCTTACATAAAAACTTGCAACATTCCCCCTTGTTGCATAACAACTTACAGCATTCCCCCTCCCCTATGTTGCACAACCCTTCTGCAACATTTGCAATTGCATTGCACTCTCCCATTTTGCGGTCATACTACTGGGGTCGACCGTTAAGCTCGGATTCTGAGCGGGTTCGTTTCTTATGTGAAGGTTCTAGTTCACGTGGTCGATGCATTTTCGGGCGGTATGTAGGGTCCGTGCGTCGATCATCAATCGGTGAGGGTGGTGACAGAGGAGATGATGAAGTTGGAGGAGATGGTGGAGTTCCACTGAGTGATCCTCTAGAAGCGGTTTCTCCAGGGTTTGGGTCCGATGGGCTCTTGGTTCTGGGACCTCCTCTTGTTCAGAGATTGGCTCGAGTACTGGTGGTATTACGAGGTACCATTCTTCGTCACGGGTAGTTGTTCCCGCGGTGACCACGGTGACCACTTCAGTTTTTTTATCCCTGCTGGATTTGTTAATACCTTGATCTTTCGAAGGATAGGCGGCTCGAAGGTGTTCGGCAGCTATCTTCAAATTATCAGCGTGAATGATCTTTAGTTTGGAATGATCCCGGAGGTCGAGGATTTCGTAACTGTTCTTTCCGAGGTTTTTCATAATCCTATATGAGCCATCCCATTTTGGGTATAATTTACGATGAGCACTTGACGGTTTCACGCTCTTTAGGTAGCATCGCATACCGATGATTATAGTCCGTTGTCGGGGATATGCTCTTGCTCCATCTGTTGGTTTCGTAGGCCCCTAAGGCATAGAGGATTATGTCAAAAATTTTGAAAGGTGGTTCAGCTAGTTGCTGATTTTCTTCTTCCATTCCAGAAGATGTTAGAACTGCCGGGTCGATTTGGTCGGGCAAATCAAAAGGTAGCCGCTTGTCGTAGTGATATAGGACGAAATGAGGGGTGTCCCCGATAGACACGTTATAGCCGTTGTTGATGGCTGTTTGCACCATGGGAAGGAAATCATCCCATGTACGGGAGGATGCATCGACAACGTGGCGAAGGGCTTCTAAGATCTTCCGATTTTGCCTTTCTACTAAGCCGTTTGCCTGCGTATGGTATGCCACAATGTGTGTTTTAAATTTTACATGTTACAGAGTGACTCGAACAGTTTGGAAGTGAAACTAAGGGCGTTATCCGAAATTAGGATGGAAGGATTAGTATGATTTTGGATGAAGCGTTCCACTAGGGCTCTTGCCACAGTTTCCGAGGTCTGGTTTGGAATGGCAACTACTTCGCTGTAACGCGAGAAGTGGTCCGTAAACACAATGATGTACTGGTTTCCCTTTGATGTTTTAGGGAATGGTCCCAGTATGTCCATTCCAGTTCTTTGCCAGGGCCTTTGGCATACTGGATATTTATGCATGGGAGCTGTGGACGGTACGTTGCCTTTGTGTTTTAAACAAGACGGGCATTCAGCGATATATTCATGTACCTTTCTGTTCATTTCGGGAAAATGGTATCGCTCCAAAAGACTCTTGATGGTGCGATCCGGCCCCATGTGGCCATACAAAGGTGAGTCGTGAAAAAGGCCAATGGCGATATCTAAGAGATCCTTTGGTATTTCCAGTAGGTCGTTTCCATCTTCGTTCCTAAAATGTACGAGCCCATCTTTTAGGTTGTACTGTTCTTTTACCTTCGATGGTTCCTTTTGTTCCAGGCGCGCCCGAAGGTTCTGAGTGTGTTGGTCCTGTTCTTGGGAGTATTGCAGACATTCGTAGTCCCTATCTTATTCACTTGGATGTCGGGCTTGAGTCTCGACAATCCATCTGGAATAACTTGAAGTTTTCCCTGTTTGTATAAGATTTTTGCCGCAAAGTCCTGAATCAACAGAGCCCATCTACTCAATCGTCCTTCAAGTAGCTTGTCCTTGAAGAGGTACGTGAGTGGCTTATGATCAGTCTTGATGGTTACATCGTAGCCATAGACGATATTTCGGAATTTTTTCAAAGCCCAATATACCGCTAGGGCCTCTCGGTCCGTAGTGAAATAATTCCGTTGAGGTGCAGATTGAAGCTGACTGGCATAAGCAATGGGTAGTTCCACACCATCTACGTCCTGTAATAGGACGGCTCCTAGTTCATAGGAGGAAGCATCTGTGGCTATGACAAAGGGTTTGGTGTAATCGCGATATTGGAGGATGGGATGACAGGTTAGTTTACCAATTAAAGTTTCAAAGGCATGTTGGTGATAAGATTCCCAGTTAAATTTAGCATTTTTCTGGAACAAATTAGTAATGGGTTTAACAATATTTGAAAATTGGGGGGATAAAATTTCGATAAAATCCGACAAATCCAATAAATGCACGAGAGTCGTCGATGGTTTTGGGTACAGGGTGCCTATCCAGTGCTTCGAGTTTGGTTGGATCAGGTTTAGTTCCTGTGGATGATAGTAGAAACCCTAGGTATACCAGGGATTCCTGTAAAAAGTTGCACTTTGCAAGTTTCAGTTTAAGATGTACTTTTCTCAAGCTTGATAGCACATTCTGAAGACGTTGAAACTGTGTTTTTATATCCGAACTATAAACGATAATATCTTCAAGATAGACGAGAGCTTCAACCCCTAATAGGTCGGAAATGACTATATTCATCAACCTAGAGAAATTAGCAGGCCCATTTCGGACTCCGAAAGGTAAAACCTGGAATTCGTAATGGCCTCGGTTAGTGGAGAAAGCAGTCAGAGATTCGGGACTGACCTCCATTTGCCAATAACCGGATGCTAAATCGAGGGATGAAAAGAAGTTAGCTCTCGCTACGTTCAGAATTGTTTCCTGCATGTTTGGAATAGAGAAACGGTCTGGGATGGTAATGTGGTTTAGGCGTCTAAAATCTATAGGACGAGATGTTCCGTCCTTTTTGGAGACAAGAATCATGGGAGCAGACCAGGGACTAGCTGAAGGCTGAATGACATCCTGCTCCAACATGTCCGTGATGTGTTCCTCAATAGTGACTAATTGAGAATGTGGAACCCTATAGGGAGGGATGAAGATGGGTTTGGAATTGGGTTCCAGCTTGATTTCGAAAGGGACCAAATTAGTTCGGCCCAGAGGATCTCCTTTTAGGGCAATCAAATCTCTAATTCTTATCAGGAAATCGAGAAGCGATTCCAGTAGTTTGAGATCCTGTAAGGTTGGTGACTCCTGAAGGGAGTGCTCCAGACATTTCTTATATTCTTCTTTCAATACTGAAAGGTTTAACTCTAAGGAACTGGAAACACGATTTATAGTACTGGTGGGGAAATCTGAATTTATTTCTACTGTGGAGACAGTTCCTATTTTTTTATTTGAAGTTAATTCGATTGGGCTTTTTCCTTTGTTTAAACAAACAACAGGGATAGCTGAATTCTGACTCTGACTAAGGACTTGGGCAATAAGAACATTTCTTTTGAAATTACTTTTCTCTGAATTCAGAGTACGATCTGACTCTAATAGTTTTCCTTGACCGTTTACTACTCTTGCTAGGAAACAAACCTTCTCATTAGGTGCTACTGTTATATGCTCGGTAGGGCATATGAAAAATTGTGAGTCTGACTTTGGTTCGGCGACTCAAATTTGCCTTATTGGCTGAACTGAAGCTGGCTGAACTGAAACTGGCTGAACTGAAACTGGCTGACGAGAAACTGGCTGACGAGAAACTGGCTGACGAGAAACTGGCTGACTGGAACTGACTGACTGGAAACTGACTGTGTTGATCCTACTGGATTCAACAACTGGAACTGATTACTCTAGGGGTTGATTTCTGGAGCGGTTGTCCCTCTGGATGTAACCGACTGACTTGAACTGCTATCAAGTGGAGTGGGTTTCCTATTTCTTTCGGAAGTCCGAACTGAACTAATTCTATTATAAATGCAAAAACTTTACTTTTCTACGTGAACGTAAAATTAAGATAATAAAAACCCACTCTAATAGACAGAGTTTATTTCCACAACAGTTTCGATGCCCACTGGCATCCTCTTCGGGTGGATACAGAAAAACGAATTCGTTTTTCTGTATCCACCCGAAGAGGATACCAGTGGGCATCGAAACTGTTGTGGAAATAAACTTTGTCTATTAGAGTGGGTTTTTATTATCTTAATTCTAGTAGCATTAAGCTGACTATTATTCTCATGGAGAGTGTGTGTCCTATTTCGACACTTCACTAACTTTCTGGCTGGGTAAATTTCCCATTGATTCCGGTTGAAAAAACCCATACCTAGTAGGATATCTGTCTGAAAGGTGGCGACTGTGTCCACTATACAACATTTTACGGGGTATACCGCGTTTCCGACTTCTAAATATAATTCAATTTCTCCGTATGTACAGTAGGTATGGGTGTGCCTGTAACTCCTCTGAGATGGCAGGAAGGTGCCTTAATTTCATATTTGTAATCTGTACTCTCTAGTAACTCATCTATACATTGTTTCTTAATTAACGTCGCGTGTGCTCCTGTATCTAGGAGAGCGGTTAAATCTTGGTTATCTGTGCTACAATTTATTATTAAATCTAGGAGGTTCGCACCTATTATCCTCATGGGGAGTTTGTGTGTGCATTTGGGTGCATTGCTGCTCTTTATGAGGGAGGAGGTTGAACTGCCCCCTCCAAAGTAGGTTCTAAAAAAGGGCTTCAATTGTCTTCTATGGAGGACCTGAGTCATATTCTACGGGATCACCATACGCTGGAGGGTTTTCTTGAAAACTGTACTCTGGGGAAATTGATTCCTCCGCGCGTACTTCTACGTACCAAACTATCCGACCTTGCTGATTGTACTGGGGTTTGTACATTGGGTAATATTGTGATTGACCCTGTGGTCGTAATCTACTGTATTTGGTTGGTGGTTCTGTTGAGGCTGGAAATTGACTGGTTTCTGGGGATTGGAGGGCTTTTGGGAACGTTACTGATTCGATTTCTGGAAGTGGGGCCTATACCCTGCAGGGGCTTTATCAGCACATTTTTGTCGATCTCCACGGCGATGACCATGTTCATGACAGTGGGAGCAATAAGGGGGATAATTGCACTGACTTATCATGTGCCCAAAGCTATCGCAGTTAAAACACTGTGGAGGAGGGCGTGCATTCTGGGTTTGAGGAGGCTTGTTTCTGGCGTGGTGTTCCCTGCATCGGCCTCGATTTATAGGGTTGTTGTTGTTGCTGTTGAATGTAGTGTATGGGGGTTTCTCTACCCTTTTTGTAGTTCTGGTTTGCTAAATCTGGGTAATGTTCCCGTGTTTTTTTATGGCTACACTTACTGGTTTGCCAATATTTAGAAACTCATGAAATTTCTTTTTAGGTGTTCCGGGTAGGTTTTGATAAATGGTCGCTGCTACTATTAGGTTTCTTTGTTTTGAAGTGAAAGTAATGTCACACATTTTCTGCGGCTCGGAGGGCTTCTCCTACGAGTTTATGTGTTCGTGTAATAAAATTATTTAAATCTTCATGTTCCTCTTTCTTCCATTTAACTTGGAAGACAGCTTCTAACGTGCTAAGGGTTGTGCAAGTGTTATTTCTTTAAAAAGTTCTAATAATTTTGTTTAAAAGTGTCCCATGTTGTGGCTTCGCTAATGGATGGGACGTAGGTGACTGTATCATGGGCATTCCCTTCTTTAGGGTCGATAAACCTTTTAGCTTCCCTAATCTTTATATCATCATCATCGGTGATGTTTTCGCGTAAGAAATGTTGTTCTGAAGACTCAATCCAAGGTCTTACGCGTGGTTCAACAAAGTGATTATCTATGGTCCCCTTAAAAATTAGGACAGTATGGGGAAGGTTTACCAGTCTACCTAAGTTAATGTATGCTGGGGCGGTGGTTTGAGACATATTGGCTTGTGCTTGATCTGAAGTTTGTGTGTTTGGGAATATGTTTGAAGGGCGCGGGGTAGGTGGAAAAATGGGTGTAGGGGGATTTTCGATATCAAAAAGCGCACCGTCTGAATCGCTCATATGTGAAGGTACTATTAATGTGTTCTAATTTGGTCTGCTTGACCGATCTTAATCTATGGAATGATCACTTGAATGGTTTTCTTAACTACTCTTTCTAAGAAATACACATTAAAAAATGCACAACAATTTGCCTAACTAAGGAAAAATTTGTAAAGATTGTAAACAAAATAATAAAAAAATGTAATAAAAATTTCACTGGAATGTAAGTGAAGGTACGGTAATATTATGATTGGTACATTAAATAAAATTTTACTAACTATAATAGTGAAAATAACTCGGTTTCAATAAAAAGAAATGTATCATTGGTGTATGGAATGTTCACTGTGTTTTTTGTTAATTCTGTCTTTATATTAATTATTAACTGTTAATAATACTGACTTCTCAAATGTTTAGAGATTACTTTAAAAAAAAGCTCTGTACTTAACAAGATTCCTACGGCGAAATCCTTGGAGACGTGTCCTGAAGACGTGTCTTGCTGGCCACTTGTTCTTGGATGAAGACTAAGCGTGGAGAACTTGGAGTCGTGACATACCGGTTCAAGGGTAGATGCGACGAACTGGAAGTCGTGACACGCCGGTCAACTGGATGTTGGTTCTAGTTCCAAAGTCTGGAAGATTGGAAGAATCCTGGATGCAGAGGTCGCCAGTTGTTAACCCTCCGTCTATGGCCTTGGTTGGTTCGAAGTCGACGGGGGTTCTGGTTAGGAGGCAGCAACGGATTTGTTACTCGCAGTAGTTTCTTCTATACTACTCTACGAGTTCTTCTATAGTGGTTCGGAGGATTCTGGGAGGCTTACTAAATTCTCTGAAGGTTCCCTGATTCTTCTTATAACGTATCGGGAAATTATTTTAATTTTAATGACTAAATTCTCTGAAGAGAGCAAGCCTCGAAGGAGAAGATAAAGACTTTTTCTTACTGTAATTTACTGCTAAAATGTACAGGTAGTGCTCAGCCTGTAAGTCTAATTCTGAATGAACATGGAAGAAATTTTGTGGGTTTATGTATCCATAATTTGCTAACATCATTATTATTAAATGTTGACTTGTGTCGTTTCTATTCTCTATAGGCTGCATTATGTTTGCACAATATTTGAAAATAAAGTAAATTTTCTTTTGCTGTGGCAATGTTTAAACAGATAAACAAGATATTTGAAGATGAAGCCATACTTTTATCTTAAACCACGTATTTTGAAATCTGATGTTATCATGATCTGCCGAGTTAATTAGAAATGGAAATTGAACTATGCATCTTTACACTAAAATATGCATATGAGCAAAAATTAAAGGTTTAAGATTTACAATTAAATGCTTAGGCAAGACATGACTTCATTTTTTATAACGAAGAGAGAATGTATACAAAACATGAACATTGCGAAATTTAATTAGGGTTCATGATTAAGCTAAATCTAAAAAAATGATAAAGAAATTTTAAAAAGAACAAGTCACCAATTATTTGGCAAAATAGGAAGCAAATAAAAAATTTATCCCAACGAAAAAATAATAATAAAAAATAATAATAATATCGCCGAGTATACGTTCCTAAATGGCGACATAATGTGGGGGTCGTATATTGAGTGCAACCAAAGTACATCACTGTGTACATTGTAATTTTGGTTTACTATAACTATGATTATAATTACCAATTAATTCACATTCACTTATTATCGTTAATTACAGTTTCATTAAAGTACATTAATTACATCATAAAATCATTACAGTTAATTACAATTAACCACAGTTAACTATAGTTTAGTGTTTCATATTTATATTAGGATAACTATTATTTTAGGATTTAACACAAAGTACATGGGCACATATATATGAAATAACACACATAATATATAACAATATATAACATAATAATGTTTTTGGATTAGAAGCAAGCAAGAGAGGAGATTTCGTATTCAGATGGCCGCTTTTGGCGTCGTCATCGGAATTCGAACACTTGCGTCAGCATGAACGAGTATCTTGCGAGAAATTAAATAAATAAAAAAATACAAAGTATACATGTGAACGTACTTACATGTAAGGTAATTATGTACGTCCTAAGTGGACATGTACGAATGCATAAAGTATTGTACACATATCGGTAGTCACACAATAGGTTGACAGTAGGTAGACAATAGGTAGCTGAATGAATAATTAATAAAACTAACAAAAGCTAAAGGTCAAGAAAAGATATGGACGTATGAACTGAACAGTATATAGCTAATGACGTATAGAGTGTAAAGTTTTTTTTTTATTATGTTAAAGAATTTACCACATATTAAATACTAAAGACATCCAAATTTGTGTTATGCGAGTTTGTTCCTTATGTAAAAATGAATATTTGAATGTAAAAATTATATAAATATAAGAACTGTATGAATATAATGAATATAAGGATTTATATAAAGATTATATAGGAATTATTCATTGTTCATTTATATATATAACTATATATATAACTGGTGTGCCATAAAAAAGGGTATATTTTAAAAAGGCTATAAAATCAACATTTGTCATTTAATTTTAATAAAACTTCTACACAATAAAACACATGTATTCATCTATATCCAAACAAGTTTTCAGACTAAAATATCAACTAATTCAAATTCTATCAACATTTAACGAAAGAGTTATGATTTTTCTACTTAACATGCAAAAATTATTAAACCTTTTTAATATTTTTTTCTAAAAATAATTTTTAACATAAAATTTACCTGAAATTATTAAAAAAATTGTCGAAATGCTTTCCTTCCATTTCAATAACTTTTTTTATTCTTGGCCGGAATTCATATATGGCTCGATTTACTTGTTCCTGAGGAAGCTCTTCCTATTTTTGAATGATCTCGCGTAAATGAGCGACATCTTTTATCCTAGTCCTGTAGACTCGCTCTGCTAAGTTCTCCCATATTCCGGCCAAGAATAAAAAAAGTTATTGAAATGGAAGGAAAGCATTTCGAACAATTTTTTTAATAATTTCAGATAAATTTTACTTAAAAATTATTTTTAGAAAAAAATATTAAAAAGGTTTAATAATTTTTGCATGTTAAGTAGAAAAATCATAACTCTTTCGTTAAATGTTGATAGAATTTGAATTAGTTGATATTTTAGTCTGAAAACATGTTTGCTTATAGATAAATACATATGGTTTATTGTGTAGAAGTTTTATTAAAATTAAATGACGAATGTTGATTGTATAGCCTTTTTAAAATGTACCCTTTTTTATGGCACACCCTTATATATATATATATATATATATATATATATATATATATATATATATATATATATATATATATATATATATATATATATATGGAATATCATGCATGAGAACTTCGATATTGGATGATGCAAAACTGCCCCATCAGGGTCCCCAGTGGTGTGAATGAAATGTTGCCATTGCCTCGGGTTCGCAGGGTTTACTACAGAAAAAACCTGTGGACGCGAAAGGTTGTTCCCTTGTATGTTGAAATATTTACGATGGTCAACGCTCTCCTCTTCCACTGAAAAGTTGCCTGGTCAGAATCCTGGTGGGCGCATTGTTGTGTGTATATATATATATATATATATATATATATATATATATATATATATACAGTGCTTTTTTTGTAAAAAAAAAGGCGCCGGTACTCAGTGGGATATATATATATATATATATATATATATATTTTATATATTATATATACATATATATATATATATATATATATATATATATATATTTATATATAATATATATATATATATATATATATTAACATACATCATAATATTAACTTACCGTTTTATAGAAAATTCCAAATTTTCATAAAGTTGTCATCTGCTTCAATATGTCGACTTCGTTCCTTGCTGTTAGTGTCAACTGCTGAGTGGCGCATAATAAATTGTATTGTGTACTAGCTCTCATTGTTTATTTTTAGATGCCTTACATTTGTTGTGTACGTAAAGTTTATCTACAATTGATTTCAATGCTTACCATATAACAACTATACTTGCCATGAAATAAAATAGGTATACAGTATAATTTTATACTACAGAATTATAATACAATATCGCTTAAGTTTTAGAAAACTTAAAAGTTTATAAGAATAGATTCTAGATAATCTACAAATTAATTATTCAAAAAAGTGCCGGTACGCCGTCCGTGCGTACCGTCACAAAAAAAGCCCTGTATATATTTATATATATATATATGAAAATTATTTCACGAAAGGACACGTGAAAAATATTATGATGAATAAAACCACGAAGGGAAAAGAAACACAAAGGGGTGCTCAAGCGCTTTCGTCTAATGACATCCTCAGGAACACTGGAGTGAAAGGCAGATCAGGCAATATAAGGTTACAAAAATAACATACATACATCATATTCATATACATATACATATATATATATATATATATTACATAACATATACATATATATATACTACATATAGTAAGCATAGAAACAATTGTGGGAGGAGCAAACATTTGTATGGGAGATTGACACTTTTAGCACTTCAGTCGACATTCAATATAAATTCAAATGGCTTGTTTATGAAACAGTCACAAAGAGAAAAAATAAAATAATATAAATTAAATTGAGAAAAAATTAATTACAAAATAGTGCCTTAGTGATATATATGTCACAGCCTAATAACCACTAAGGCACTATTTTGTAATTAATTTTTTCTCAATTTATATTTATATTTATTTTTTATTTTTTTATTCTTTTGTGACCTGTTTCATAAACAAGCCATTTGAATTTATATTGAATGTCGGCTGAAGTGCTAAAAGTGTCAATCTCCCATACAAATGTTTGCTCCTCCCACAATTGTTTCTATGCTTACTATATGTATGTATATATATGTATATGTATATGTATATATATATATATATATGCTATAACTGCAATGCCGCGAGTATATAATGAATAGAAAAGACATAAGTGTTAAGGAACGTTTCTGCCGCGAGAGAGAGATAACGAATAATGAAAAATGAGGCGACCGCCCAGGATCGAACCAGGGTGGCCTTCCAATTGCCGGTCGGACGCGGCAATTGGAAGGCCCTGGGTTTCGATTCCTGGGCGGTTCGCCTCATTTTTCATTATTCGTTATCTCTCCTCCTCGCGTGCAGAAACGTTCCTTAACACTTATGTCGTTTCTATTCATATATATATATGTATATGTATATGAATATGTATGTATGTATGTTTATTTTTGTAACCTATATATTGCCTTGCTAGTTCTTCCTGAACCTGCTTCAAAACATTTGGACTAGAGAAGAATTTTCCCTTGTACCTAGGATCGAGATAGGTCGCGACAGAATATAGAAAATTTACTTCTAGAGTGTCAAATCTTCTGTTAAGTTCAGTACTCATTGTGAGAAGCATACTCTTTACTCCTTCAGTACTCTCGCTCAAGTCATTCAGATATCTTTTTAGTGAAGTTACTAAGGGAATTACTTCTGATATGGAGGAGGAACGAGAGCTCAAACTTCTGGTGATCTCATCGAATGGTTTCAGAATCTTGACGCATTAGTCGATCAAAGAAAAATCAGCCTTCGTTAGATCTCTCACTTTGGAATTAATAGCAAAGTACAGGCAAAGGGGATCTTTAACTTCTGATATTCGCTCGAACATGTGAAGAGTGCTGTTCCACCTTGTTGGAGTGTCATTCATAACTGCAAGCTGCGATTTGTCAAGACGACTTTGAATTTTTTTCAGCTCATCCTGGGCCTGCGTTGAATGGTTAAAGTGGCCAGCTATGGAGCGTACCTTGGCAATAACATCAGAGACAGATTTCTGAGTAGATAATCCTGACTTGATCACTAGTTGGAGTTTGTGGGCAGTGCAGTTCAAGTTGTTGACACCACTGAGAAATAGAGCTTTTTTAATATTCGCTCCTGAGTCTCTCATCACTATATGCACAGCTGCGTCCAAGTGCCACATTTTGATCATTTCATCAAATTTTTGGGACAAATATTCACCAGTATGTCGTTCATTAAGAGGTTCAGCACACAACACTAAATTAACTCTTTCAAATTTGCTGTTTATGCCGTGGCCCGTTAGTGACATCAAAGATACACCAGCAGAAGTATCTGACCAAGCATCAGTAGTAAATGACAGTTTGCTATCTTTCATGTCTTTCAGTATGTCATTCACTTTATCCACAGCCAAAGGGTACATTTTGTTATAGACAAGGTTTTCGTAAAAATGTCTCTGTTTTATTTTATACTGTGGACTAGTTTCACGTAACAGCCTCATGAAACCTATATCCTCAACATGACTGAAAGGCAAATCGTCCATTACAATCATTTCGGCGATCTTTTGATCCAGAGATCTTGATTTGTGGTTATTTATATCCCAAACTTTAGTTTTTGGAAAGAACTGATCTATTGTCTCATTTCGTTGCTTTGTTTCTTTTTTCATTTGTTCAAGTGCGGTTTCCTTTGATTTCTTTTTCGATAATTCGTTTTGTTCATTAGTTAATTGTTCATATTCTTCTTTGTGCATTGACTTCATAGGATTTTTAAGATTAGTTGTACTACGTCCCTTGCGAGAATATAGTTTATTACAAAGATCACATTTTGCAGTATCAGTGGATTCCTTACTAAAATATTTCCACCACACACTGGTCTCCATTTCTGTTAATATAATGTTTCAAATCTTAATTTAAAATCTGTGAACACGAAAAATAAAAAATAAGTACTTATCAGTTATCACTGTCAGTAATTACAATACAGTAACAGTTAAGAGCAATAATGCAATCACAGTTGTATCGTTATTCAATAAACTAAACATTACACAATATGAAAAACCGTTGTAGATATGAAGAGCTCATAACATTACACCGATAACAATCAAAGCAGAACGAGGACTGATGTTGTCAACTAGCAGCGAGTTGAGACTGCGCAGGTCCGTTTTAACACAGACCACTTCTTTACCCCCTTTTGGGGGGAGTCATGTTCGAGAAACCACCCTTTGGCCAACCAAGGCCATTGACCAAGTTACACGAACCCGAGAGGTCCGTCGAGCAGGAATAAGCTTTATTGACTATTGTACTAAAGGCGATTTTAGTTTGAAGAAAATTAAATAAAAATAAATGTTACTTCATGGAGCTCACAGAGCAATAACTTAGAGCGCAGTTTAAACCAATTTTACTACGGCAGCCGTATGACGTCACGTTTAAGCACGCATAAGGAGACCCATCATTTTCTTTTTAAAAAAAGAAATATTTCTAATTAACCTAAAATTAAAATTAACTAAGCTTTTACAACCGCAACCGCACTTATGGAACGGCGGTTGCGGTTACGGTTGCGGTTGTGAATTTTTGTGCGGTTGTAGTGCGGTTGCGGTTATTCGATCCATCACTAATATATATATAGGGTGGGAGAAAATTCTTTTAGGGTTTCATACATACAAATAATTTGTTAATAATAAATAAATTCCAATAATATCACTGCAGTGTATGCGATATTTTTCAAAGCAAATATACAAGCCCAGGAATGACCCTAGGCTAGAAGAGGAAGGCCCTAGGCCAAGAGCGCCTGCAAGTAGCCCCCAGATAAAATTTTAGAGACTGGTTAATAGAAAGAATATTGCAATTAAAACCAGATAATATTTTTTTGTTTTATGTATTTTTTATCATAATATTTTTTATGTGTGCCCACCTGTACTCCAGCATTTGGAAAATGTGTCTGCCTGCGAAAAAGTTTGAGCACCCCTGCCCTAGGCCCTAGCCCCAGTCAGCGCCATGTCAGTAACGATGGAATACAGCAACGAAGAAAAAGTGTATCATGTTAGCTTCAACATATAGTAAACGAAGCTTTTCCACATTGCATTTCTGACGATGCTGACGCAGCTAGCTGCTCCTGTTCATCCAGTAACAATTATGTTTTGATACAGATAATGTGCGGTTCAGTCATTATGATGTACGTTCGTCATCGTGAATGAGGTCTACAGACGACTTGATATTACTAACTTTATTCCTTCGAAAAGTAGAAGAGGGTGACAGAGATAATACTGATATTGTTTTTTTTATTTAAAGGAAAGTGTGAGGTCGGCAATAGCTGAAGACGGATTAGAGTTACGCGACGCACAGTGCCAAAGCTCCCTTGATGACGTCATTTTCGATGCCAGCGACATATTTGGGATGTAAGGAAGCTATAATTGCTGTTTCGAGTTGAAAGATTTATGCCCAATTTGTCTCGAATGCAAATTTTATGTGAGACGAGACTGCAGCTTAAATTAGTTATAGAATTTACATTTGGTTTTATATAAAGTCGTTCTAGTACAAATGGATAAATAGTAGTGTAGTTAAGAAGTACACAAGTAGTACTATAATATTTTGAAATGTAGTATATTATTTTGAAAAAAATAGAAACTATCATTTAGACGAACGCAGAAAGATTGAAATATTTCTAAAATTTATTGAAGTAAAACTTTTAAAAGTTGATATGCTACCATGGTACAATGGTAGAATAGGTTCCAGTATTATTTACGTCTCTAAGAAACCGGGAGCCATGATTACGTGATGTCTCTTTACTGAATGTAAAGTACTTTACGTAAGCGCAGTTAAATTCTAGTACTACTGTCTGTAATAATAATAATAATAATAATAATAATCATAATAATAATAATAGTAATAATAATTATATTCTTCTTTGCTACATTTATAAGGCATACAAAAGGTATATAGAACGTGACATATAATAACACACATCTATGTATATAGTGTACATATGATAGTGCGACAGTTAATGCATTCCTAAGAATATATATAGACAATATAATACAATAGACAATGTAAAACAATATTAACAGCAATACAACAATAATAATATTAATATTACAATTTATTATTATTTTTATGCGAGTTGATGATGAACCTATCAGTTGCTACAGGAAGCATACGTACACACACACACACACATATATATATATATATATATGATGAAAAAAACCACGAAGGAAAAAGAAACACAAAGGGGTGCTCAAGCGCTTTCGTCTAATGACATCCTCAGGAACACTGGAGTGAAAGGACAGATCAAGGCAATATATAGGTTACAAAAATAAACATACATACATACACATTCACATATATATACATATATATATATATACATATATATATATATATAAATATATACATATATATAGTAAGCATAGAAAAAAATTGTGGGAGGAGCCAACATTTATATGGTCACAGAAAAATAAAGAAATAAAAATAAATATAAATATAAATTGAGAAAAAATTAATTACAAAATAGTGCCTTAGTGATATATATGTCACAGCCTAAATAATCATAAAGAAATAAACAGGCAAATAAAAAAAACCCATAAATACATATACATACATATATATATATATATATACATATATATACACATATATATATATATATATATATATATATAAAGACACTTTTAGCACTTTGGCCGACCTTCCATATAAATTCAAATGGCTTTTTTATGGAACAGGTCACAAAAGAAAAAGAAATAAAAATAAATATAAATATTGTAAGTAGAGTCTACCAATTCAAGCTCAAGAGGGAGGTTTTACAATCGATTTAATAGATGCTGCCAAAATGATATATATGTCACATTATTAAAAAATAAAAATTGAAAGATAAATTTTAAGAGAGGCACACCAATTTATAAGGGAAAAAATTACCACATATGCATATTATAGTCACAAACGAATACAAAAGTACAAATAAATATAAATTGGAAAACAAAATGATCCCTAGATGATATATAAAGAACAATAAAATATATATACAACCTATTTACGGTATATATACGAAATATAAACGCAATATATACAGAATATATATATATTATATATATATGCATAAGGGAAAAAAATTACCAAATTTGTTTTTATAATTATTGTCTGAGAAAACGGTAGGTCGCAAAAGAATAAAGAAATAAAAATAAATATAACTTGAAAAAATTACAAATAATACACGTACACATATATACCCGCATACCCAAATATATATATACATATACACACATATATACAAAAACACACACACACACACACACATATATATATATATATATATACAAGCTTGACCTTCACGAAATGAGAAATCATCCCGCAGAACCTTTGTGAGGTTGTAAGGTAAGGTAAGGTACATACACATATACATATATATATATATATATTTAACTGCATACATACATACATACATACATATACACACATACATACATACATATACACACATATACATACAAACACATTTAACTGCAATGACCACACACATACGCACATACACATACATACATACACATACACTCATACAGCAAAAAATTGAAAAATAAAATTGTAAGGGAAACAACCGACAAAAACAAATTTTTTACCAAAGATTTAACAACCTGCCCTTTTTGTTTAAATCCATTCTGAAGGAATTCAGAGCAACGGGATCAAGTTGAAACAGACCTTTACTCATGTTAAGGTTATTTGTAAGTTGAATTATAGCCGACTCAAGAATATTTCTATTAACAATGTTGCTAGAGTGAAACAAAACTGAAACATTATTCCAATCAATACAATGGGATAACTCTGACAAATGGACAAAAAGGGCACTGGACAACTGTCCCGTTCTAACGGAATATTGATGCTGTTTTACACGCGTTTGCAAATCCTTTCCCGTCTGACCTATGTAAAAGGAATCACATTGCTTACACCCAATTTTATAGATAATGCCTAAATTATTGGTAGGGCTATTTTTTACTATGATGTTTTTCACAATATTGTTATATGAAAAAACTACACTGATATCCAAAAGTTCAAGTACATTAGCAATGCCTAAGAAGCCCGGGAAAAATGGAAGTACTAAAATATTCTTTGACAAGGTGCGAGTGTTATTATTCACACGATAGAAGGTTCGTTTAGCCTTATTAAGACAAGATTCCATGAACGCAGATGGGTAACACAACTCACTTCCAATACCGTTGATATTTTCCAATTCGGCATCGATGTATTCAGGACTGGCGATCCTAAGAGCGCGGAGAAACATTGAGGAAAATATGGCCTTTTTAATAGGGGTGTCATGTCCAGAGTAAAAGTGTACGTAGGACAAATTGTTTGTTTTTTTCCGATATATACTAAACTTAAAACCCGGGCTATCCCTATGAACACGCACATCCAAAAACGGGATTGAGTTGTCTTGTTCCACTTCTAAAGTAAATTTAATGGAGGGGACTTGGTCATTTAACTGAAGGAGGAAGTCATCCAGGTCACGATTCATGGGCCAGATACACAAAATATCGTCGACGTACCGCAACCAAGGGATGCCAACCCCCAGGATTCTCGGAATGTAAGTAATTTCAAAAAACTCCATATAAATATTGGAGAGAAGGGGCGACAAAGGGTTGCCCATGGCCATCCCAAAAACTTGTTGATAATGCTCGCCATTGAAAGTGAATTTACAATCCTTGATACAAAGCTTAATAAGCTCCAAAACAGTGTGTGCAGGTAATGGTAAATCATAATTATGTAATTCTCTGGCGAGAAAGTCAAGCATATCATCAATCGGAACTTTTGTGAACAATGAACAAACGTCGAAACTGATCAATCTATCGTTGGTATTAATGCAAACATTATTCAATTTTTCAGTGAGATCCATGGAATTTTTTACGTGTGAATCAGAGACAGTTCCAAGAATGGGGGACAAAACATTAACAAGCCATTTGGAGAGTTTATAGGTAATAGAGCCCACCGAGCTAATAATAGGGCGCATAGGGTTACCCGGTTTGTGGGTTTTAATAAGACCATAAAGATAAGGCAAAGCAGGTGAAGTGGACAAAAAAAGGGGAATTAAATCCTTATGATCTTTGAGAATGCGTTTCAAGCCACTATTGAAAGATTTGATGACATCATCCTGTGGGTTCTTCCTAAGTTTCACGTATGTGGCGGGGTCCTGAAGCAGCTCATTCATCTTTCCAATGTAATCCACTTTGTCCATAATGACTAAGGTGTTAGCCTTGTCTGCTTTAGTAATATGGAGCTCACTATCTTTTTTTAATTGTGAAAGGCTATTGCGGAAACGTTTAGGAAAGTTATCTTCGTAAGAAATATTCGCAGCACCATAGACCAGGCCTTTAACTATGTTAACTAAAAACTGAGGAAGGTTACACTGTTTTTCAAAACGAGCAAGACTATGACAAATTTGTAAAGCAGTAGGTTTTTTAACAATATAAAAGGACATACCAAATCCAAGGGCACTTTTTGCATCGTCACTTTCCTAAACGTTTCCGCAATAGCCTTTCACAATTAAAAAAAGATAGTGAGCTCCATATTACTAAAGCAGACAAGGCTAACACCTTAGTCATTATGGACAAAGTGGATTACATTGGAAAGATGAATGAGCTGCTTCAGGACCCCGCCACATACGTGAAACTTAGGAAGAACCCACAGGATGATGTCATCAAATCTTTCAATAGTGGCTTGAAACGCATTCTCAAAGATCATAAGGATTTAATTCCCCTTTTTTTGTCCACTTCACCTGCTTTGCCTTATCTTTATGGTCTTATTAAAACCCACAAACCGGGTAACCCTATGCGCCCTATTATTAGCTCGGTGGGCTCTATTACCTATAAACTCTCCAAATGGCTTGTTAATGTTTTGTCCCCCATTCTTGGAACTGTCTCTGATTCACACGTAAAAAATTCCATGGATCTCACTGAAAAATTGAATAATGTTTGCATTAATACCAACGATAGATTGATCAGTTTCGACGTTTGTTCATTGTTCACAAAAGTTCCGATTGATGATATGCTTGACTTTCTCGCCAGAGAATTACATAATTATGATTTACCATTACCTGCACACACTGTTTTGGAGCTTATTAAGCTTTGTATCAAGGATTGTAAATTCACTTTCAATGGCGAGCATTATCAACAAGTTTTTGGGATGGCCATGGGCAACCCTTTGTCGCCCCTTCTCTCCAATATTTATATGGAGTTTTTTGAAATTACTTACATTCCGAGAATCCTGGGGGTTGGCATCCCTTGGTTGCGGTACGTCGACGATATTTTGTGTATCTGGCCCATGAATCGTGACCTGGATGACTTCCTCCTTCAGTTAAATGACCAAGTCCCCTCCATTAAATTTACTTTAGAAGTGGAACAAGACAACTCAATCCCGTTTTTGGATGTGCGTGTTCATAGGGATAGCCCGGGTTTTAAGTTTAGTATATATCGGAAAAAAACAAACAATTTGTCCTACGTACACTTTTACTCTGGACATGACACCCCTATTAAAAAGGCCATATTTTCCTCAATGTTTCTCCGCGCTCTTAGGATCGCCAGTCCTGAATACATCGATGCCGAATTGGAAAATATCAACGGTATTGGAAGTGAGTTGTGTTACCCATCTGCGTTCATGGAATCTTGTCTTAATAAGGCTAAACGAACCTTCTATCGTGTGAATAATAACACTCGCACCTTGTCAAAGAATATTTTAGTACTTCCATTTTTCCCGGGCTTCTTAGGCATTGCTAATGTACTTGAACTTTTGGATATCAGTGTAGTTTTTTCATATAACAATATTGTGAAAAACATCATAGTAAAAAATAGCCCTACCAATAATTTAGGCATTATCTAAAATTGGGTGTAAGCAATGTGATTCCTTTTACATAGGTCAGACGGGAAAGGATTTGCAAACGCGTGTAAAACAGCATCAATATTCCGTTAGAACGGGACAGTTGTCCAGTGCCCTTTTTGTCCATTTGTCAGAGTTATCCCATTGTATTGATTGGAATAATGTTTCAGTTTTGTTTCACTCTAGCAACATTGTTAATAGAAATATTCTTGAGTCGGCTATAATTCAACTTACAAATAACCTTAACATGAGTAAAGGTCTGTTTCAACTTGATCCCGTTGCTCTGAATTCCTTCAGAATGGATTTAAACAAAAAGGGCAGGTTGTTAAATCTTTGGTAAAAAATTTGTTTTTGTCGGTTGTTTCCCTTACAATTTTATTTTTCAATTTTTTGCTGTATGAGTGTATGTGTATGTATGTATGTGTATGTGCGTATGTGTGTGGTCATTGCAGTTAAATGTGTTTGTATGTATATGTGTGTATATGTATGTATGTATGTGTGTATATGTATGTATGTATGTATGTATGCAGTTAAATATATATATATATATGTATATGTGTATGTACCTTACCTTACCTTACAACCTCACAAAGGTTCTGCGGGATGATTTCTCATTTCGTGAAGGTCAAGCTTGTATATATATATATATATATGTGTGTGTGTGTGTGTGTGTTTTTGTATATATGTGTGTATATGTATATATATATTTGGGTATGCGGGTATATATGTGTACGTGTATTATTTGTAATTTTTTCAAGTTATATTTATTTTTATTTCTTTATTCTTTTGCGACCTACCGTTTTCTCAGACAATAATTATAAAAACAAATTTGGTAATTTTTTTCCCTTATGCATATATATATATATATATATATATTCTGTATATATTGCGTTTATATTTCGTATATATACCGTAAATAGGTTGTATATATATTTTATTGTTCTTTATATATCATCTAGGGATCATTTTGTTTTCCAATTTATATTTATTTGTACTTTTGTATTCGTTTGTGACTATAATATGCATATGTGGTAATTTTTTCCCTTATAAATTGGTGTGCCTCTCTTAAAATTTATCTTTCAATTTTTATTTTTTAATAATGTGACATATATATCATTTTGGCAGCATCTATTAAATCGATTGTAAAACCTCCCTCTTGAGCTTGAATTGGTAGACTCTACTTACAATATTTATATTTATTTTTATTTCTTTATTCTTTTGTGACCTGTTCCATAAAAAAGCCATTTGAATTTATATGGAAGGTCGGCCAAAGTGCTAAAAGTGTCTTTATATATATATATATATATATATATATATGTGTATATATATGTATATATATATATATATATGTATGTATATGTATTTATGGGTTTTTTTTTATTTGCCTGTTTATTTCTTTATGATTATTTAGGCTGTGACATATATATCACTAAGGCACTATTTTGTAATTAATTTTTTCTCAATTTATATTTATATTTATTTTTATTTCTTTATTTTTCTGTGACCATATAAATGTTGGCTCCTCCCACAATTTTTTTCTATGCTTACTATATATGTATATATTTATATATATATATATATGTATATATATATATATGTATATATATGTGAATGTGTATGTATGTATGTTTATTTTTGTAACCTATATATTGCCTTGATCTGTCCTTTCACTCCAGTGTTCCTGAGGATGTCATTAGACGAAAGCGCTTGAGCACCCCTTTGTGTTTCTTTTTCCTTCGTGGTTTTATTCATCATAAATACTTTTCACGTGTCACTTTCGTGAAATAATTTTTCATATATATATATATATATATACAGTACATATACATTCGGACCTGCTATAACGCGCGTTCGCAGTTACGCGATTTATTTTTTAACACCATGAAAATGTTATTACACGCTTAATATGAAGCTACGCGGTTTTTAAATAATAATAAAAAAAATATGGTACGTAAACTGTCGTAAACACATGCACATACCCACGTGTGTTTCTGGACGCCAGGCGGAATCGAAACACGTGTGTTTGGGTTCGTGTGAACTCCGCCATTTTGCTGACAGTGATCCCAACTTGGAACGGAGCAGCACATTCAATAGGAAATTAGAGGATCTCCGATGCTACAAGGAAATTTATCGGGAGAAAAAGGTGGCACGGCAGTCAACGCTAGATGCGTATTTCAAGAAGCCAGCTGCTGCTACAACCCAAAATGAGTCGTAATCCTTGTACTGCTTGAAACAATAAAGAAAAACCATACTTGGAGCAAGAATTACAACAATCAGCATTGATAGAATGAAAAATTAGGGTTTTTCCTTTTCTTTTACGTAACAATTCTGGAGTATCCCGTTTCAACATCCAGCAGTTCCAAATTTTTCGTTTTAAACTTCACTGAACGGAAAGAAAAACTAAGACCTATTTTCACAGGTGGCTGCGAAACGCCAAGCAACCGTATTGATTTTGAGTGCCCTCAGAAAATAAATTTCAGATTCCTTAAAAAGTTAAAGATTCTATCAACGTAAAAGTTCAACCATTAGGAATGCAGCTGACGAGGAAGCTTTTGACAGTGGCTGTATCCTCCAGCGCGGGACACGTCAACGCGAAAAAGAGGCGACGTCAAACAGAAACATCAACGCGCTGGTGGCCAAACTTCCTCAAATCTCCGTGCAGCGGGCTGTCTACGGTTGGCCAGACTAGCAGTCGACGGCCTGTTGCGTGGCACGGTCAAAGTGCCGATCGGCTCCCGGGGCCGGACCTATACCAGCGTAATATTTTTTTATTTACGGGGAGCAATCATGTGCTCCCCGGACTACTCTTACTCTCCGGCGACATTAAGACTAATCCAGGCCCCACTACAACTTACACATGTCACCATACACAAAGACATAGACACAATAGGACCATGAGACACATACAGAAGCATAATATGAAAATAAAAACCCACTCCAATAGACAGAGTTTATTTCCACAACAGTTTCGATGCCAACTGGCATCCTCCTCGGGTGGATACAGAAAAACGAATGAACCAAAAAAAGAGGGAAAAACAGTCCAGGGACCGACCGTTAAGAAATTTGCACCTAGGTTAGATCCCATTCTCCCGACACCGGAAGGGCATTTTCATTAAAGGGACCCGCTTATAAGTACATTCGCACAAATTTAAAACTATCTTCCTGTTCTAAACATACAGATTCTATTATTTTTTTACATAATTATTACATTTATTATTAAATTTATGTAAAAAAAGAATAGAATCTGTATGTTTAGAACAGGAAGATAGTTTTAAATTTGTGCGAATGTACTTATAAGCGGGTCCCTTTAATGAAAATGCCCTTCCGGTGTCGGGAGAATGGGATCTAAAATAGGTGCGAATTTCTTAACGGTCTGTCCCTGGACTGTTTTTCCCTCTTGTTTTGATTCATTCGTTTTTCTGTATCCACCCGAGGAGGATGCCAGTGGACATCGAAACTGTTGTGGAAATAAAATCTGTCTATTAAACTGGGTTTTTATTTTCATATTTTGACCTTCACGTAAAAAAAGTGAAGTTTTTTGCATTTACAGAAGCATAATATTAACATATTACAATACAAAGCAGATGGCCTCACAAACAAAATCATGCAGCTTAGGGAATTCGTACACAAACAAAACATTCACGTAGCACTTATACAAGAAACAAAACTAAAACGCACACACAAAACACCCACCATCACTGACTTCACGGCGATCCGTCAAGATCGTACTGGGGGTCACGGGGGTGGACTCATCACTTACATACGTAAAAGCATTAGCTACACTGATGCCACCCAAAACATTACAGACAAAATCCAAACAGATAACACGATAGAAACACAGGCAATTAACATTAAAACACACTCAAAACACAACACCACACTCGTCAACATTTACATCCCACCAGATAGTTCACCTTAGGTGCCAACCAATTACAATCCACAGTTACACAATCTGGCCTCTCTCACTAATGTCATCTTAGGAGGAGACTTCAACGCTAAAGACACTAGTTGGTACCTGCACAACCAAAACAACACCAGTGGTGCCAACATAGCCACACAACCAAAAGCCTCTTCATTCTTAACAACACAGAAGAACATACACATATACCACATCAAGCAGGATACTCAAACTCCTCCCCAGACATAACGTTCTGTTCCCCTCACTGGCAACACATACACACTGGAGAACAGGAAAACAACTGTCATCAGACCACCTGCCCGTCATCATTACAACACATTCTACAGTCTGCCTCAACAGCCTTAGGCACATTTACAGAAATTACAAAAAAGCTGATTGGGAACAGTTCAAAATAGAGACTGAGGAACAACTCACCACATTAAACAGCACACCCATCATAAACATCAATACAACACTCAAGACATTTAATCAGATCATCAATAATGCAAACAAATACATACCGAAGGGCAACATTAGGAAATACAACCCAAATTACACTACAGAAATAGCCTACCTCAGAAGGCAACGTAACAACCTCAAACATAACACACAAACACCACACACAGAAGCCATAAAACAGGAGATACAACAGTTTAACACAGAAATAAACAACAAACTTAAAGAAAAACAAACAGAAACATTTAGGGAATCCATAACAACACAAACCACTCCACAGATACATCCAGGCTATACAAGACTATAAACACCATTACCCACTCTAACAGTGGCATTCACACCTCACACGCGACTATCTGTCGCAGCCAAAATAATATCCCAACATATACACAACAAGCTAACATTCTAGTTAATCACTGTGCAAAGATAAGTCACTTAAACTGAAACAACAACCAGAAACATGCAGACAGACAAACAGCCAGACATAAGAAAACCTACAGACTCAAAACGACCATTACATCCTTCAGTACAGACCAGACCACCAAGATCATCAAAAATATTAAGAATTCGGAGGCTACTGGACCAGACAACATATCTAACGTACACCTTAAACACTTGGGCCCACAGGGAATACTAGCTCTCACAAACATCAGCACATATTCATACCAACACTGTATTATTCCTGTCATATGGAAACAGGGTAAAATTATTACACTACTCAAACCAAACAAAAATCCAACAGAACCAGCTTCCTAAAGACCCATTACTTTACTGTGCACACCTTCCAAAGTAACCAAAAGACTAATCTTCCAAATCACCAACCCACACATACCACTATCGCCTACTCAACATGGATTCAGACCTCACCACTCAACCACGATATTACTCACTAACCTCACGCAGCATCATGGATGGGATCAACTGCAGACGACCAGCTCAACGTACACTATTAGCAACAATAGACATTAGTAAAGCATTTGATGCTATGCCATCCTTCCCTTTCATAAACAAAATACTCAACACAAACAT
The DNA here is from genome assembly GCA_023014485.1 of Bathynomus jamesi. Taxonomy (NCBI): domain Eukaryota; kingdom Metazoa; phylum Arthropoda; class Malacostraca; order Isopoda; family Cirolanidae; genus Bathynomus; species Bathynomus jamesi. The sequence goes on along the minus strand of JAJOZX010003005.1, from coordinate 346,587 downwards.
GCACAATAACACCAAAAGGTGGTTGAGCAACTATCTTTCAAGAAGATACTGACAGGTCACATTTAATGGCAAGTCATCCAAAAACAAACTTTTCCCGAACATGTTCCCTCAAGGCTCTGTTCTCTCACCAACACTGTTCAACTTATACATGCATGACATTCCAACACCCATAGATAACAAGCTTACCTTATCATCATATGCAGATGACATCACTCTAACACCCACCCACAACAACATCGACACCGCTACAAATAACCTACAAACATATGACACATAAACAGTATACAAGACTGGCTCACACACAATAGACTCAAAGTAGCGCCCACAAAATCAACCATCACCTTGTTAACAAGCCACACAAAAGAACATCAGATAACTCCACAGCTTACACTAAGCAACACCAAAATACTTGGGGTCACATACAACACATCATTATCTTTTGCAAACCACACAGCAGGAAACAACACAACACCACACTCGTCAACATTTACATCCCACCAGATAGTTCACCTTAGGTGCCAACCAATTACAATCCACAGTTACACAATCTGGCCTCTCTCACTAATGTCATCTTAGGAGGAGACTTCAACGCTAAAGACACTAGTTGGTACCTGCACAACCAAAACAACACCAGTGGTGCCAACATAGCCACACAACCAAAAGCCTCTTCATTCTTAACAACACAGAAGAACATACACATATACCACATCAAGCAGGATACTCAAACTCCTCCCCAGACATAACGTTCTGTTCCCCTCACTGGCAACACATACACACTGGAGAACAGGAAAACAACTGTCATCAGACCACCTGCCCCTCATCATTACAACACATTCTACAGTCTGCCTCAACAGCCTTAGGCACATTTACAGAAATTACAAAAAAGCTGATTGGGAACAGTTCAAAATAGAGACTGAGGAACAACTCACCACATTAAACAGCACACCCATCATAAACATCAATACAACACTCAAGACATTTAATCAGATCATCAATAATGCAAACAAATACATACCGAAGGGCAACATTAGGAAATACAACCCAAATTACACTACAGAAATAGCCTACCTCAGAAGGCAACGTAACAACCTCAAACATAACACACAAACACCACACACAGAAGCCATAAAACAGGAGATACAACAGTTTAACACAGAAATAAACAACAAACTTAAAGAAAAACAAACAGAAACATTTAGGGAATCCATAACAACACTAAACCACTCCACAGATACATCCAGGCTATACAAGACTATAAACACCATTACCCACTCTAACAGTGGCATTCACACCTCACACGCGGCTATCTGTCGCAGCCAAAATAATATCCCAACATATACACAACAAGCTAACATTCTAGTTAATCACTGTGCAAAGATAAGTCACTTAAACTGAAACAACAACCAGAAACATGCAGACAGACAAACAGCCAGACATAAGAAAACCTACAGACTCAAAACGACCATTACATCCTTCAGTACAGACCAGACCACCAAGATCATCAAAAATATTAAGAATTCGGAGGCTACTGGACCAGACAACATATCTAACGTACACCTTAAACACTTGGGCCCACAGGGAATACTAGCTCTCACAAACATCAGCACATATTCATACCAACACTGTATTATTCCTGTCATATGGAAACAGGGTAAAATTATTACACTACTCAAACCAAACAAAAATCCAACAGAACCAGCTTCCTAAAGACCCATTACTTTACTGTGCACACCTTCCAAAGTAACCAAAAGACTAATCTTCCAAATCACCAACCCACACATACCACTATCGCCTACTCAACATGGATTCAGACCTCACCACTCAACCACGATATTACTCACTAACCTCACGCAGCACATCATGGATGGGATCAACTGCAGACGACCAGCTCAACGTACACTATTAGCAACAATAGACATTAGTAAAGCATTTGATGCTATGCCATCCTTCCCTTTCATAAACAAAATACTCAACACAAACATGCACAATAACACCAAAAGGTGGTTGAGCAACTATCTTTCAAGAAGATACTGACAGGTCACATTTAATGGCAAGTCATCCAAAAACAAACTTTTCCCGAACATGTTCCCTCAAGGCTCTGTTCTCTCACCAACACTGTTCAACTTATACATGCATGACATTCCAACACCCATAGATAACAAGCTTACCTTATCATCATATGCAGATGACATCACTCTAACACCCACCCACAACAACATCGACACCGCTACAAATAACCTACAAACATATGACACATAAACAGTATACAAGACTGGCTCACACACAATAGACTCAAAGTAGCGCCCACAAAATCAACCATCACCTTGTTAACAAGCCACACAAAAGAACATCAGATAACTCCACAGCTTACACTAAGCAACACCAAAATACTTGGGGTCACATACAACACATCATTATCTTTTGCAAACCACACAGCAGGAAACAACACAACACCACACTCGTCAACATTTACATCCCACCAGATAGTTCACCTTAGGTGCCAACCAATTACAATCCACAGTTACACAATCTGGCCTCTCTCACTAATGTCATCTTAGGAGGAGACTTCAACGCTAAAGACACTAGTTGGTACCTGCACAACCAAAACAACACCAGTGGTGCCAACATAGCCACACAACCAAAAGCCTCTTCATTCTTAACAACACAGAAGAACATACACATATACCACATCAAGCAGGATACTCAAACTCCTCCCCAGACATAACGTTCTGTTCCCCTCACTGGCAACACATACACACTGGAGAACAGGAAAACAACTGTCATCAGACCACCTGCCCCTCATCATTACAACACATTCTACAGTCTGCCTCAACAGCCTTAGGCACATTTACAGAAATTACAAAAAAGCTGATTGGGAACAGTTCAAAATAGAGACTGAGGAACAACTCACCACATTAAACAGCACACCCATCATAAACATCAATACAACACTCAAGACATTTAATCAGATCATCAATAATGCAAACAAATACATACCGAAGGGCAACATTAGGAAATACAACCCAAATTACACTACAGAAATAGCCTACCTCAGAAGGCAACGTAACAACCTCAAACATAACACACAAACACCACACACAGAAGCCATAAAACAGGAGATACAACAGTTTAACACAGAAATAAACAACAAACTTAAAGAAAAACAAACAGAAACATTTAGGGAATCCATAACAACACTAAACCACTCCACAGATACATCCAGGCTATACAAGACTATAAACACCATTACCCACTCTAACAGTGGCATTCACACCTCACACGCGGCTATCTGTCGCAGCCAAAATAATATCCCAACATATACACAACAAGCTAACATTCTAGTTAATCACTGTGCAAAGATAAGTCACTTAAACTGAAACAACAACCAGAAACATGCAGACAGACAAACAGCCAGACATAAGAAAACCTACAGACTCAAAACGACCATTACATCCTTCAGTACAGACCAGACCACCAAGATCATCAAAAATATTAAGAATTCGGAGGCTACTGGACCAGACAACATATCTAACGTACACCTTAAACACTTGGGCCCACAGGGAATACTAGCTCTCACAAACATCAGCACATATTCATACCAACACTGTATTATTCCTGTCATATGGAAACAGGGTAAAATTATTACACTACTCAAACCAAACAAAAATCCAACAGAACCAGCTTCCTAAAGACCCATTACTTTACTGTGCACACCTTCCAAAGTAACCAAAAGACTAATCTTCCAAATCACCAACCCACACATACCACTATCGCCTACTCAACATGGATTCAGACCTCACCACTCAACCACGATATTACTCACTAACCTCACGCAGCACATCATGGATGGGATCAACTGCAGACGACCAGCTCAACGTACACTATTAGCAACAATAGACATTAGTAAAGCATTTGATGCTATGCCATCCTTCCCTTTCATAAACAAAATACTCAACACAAACATGCACAATAACACCAAAAGGTGGTTGAGCAACTATCTTTCAAGAAGATACTGACAGGTCACATTTAATGGCAAGTCATCCAAAAACAAACTTTTCCCGAACATGTTCCCTCAAGGCTCTGTTCTCTCACCAACACTGTTCAACTTATACATGCATGACATTCCAACACCCATAGATAACAAGCTTACCTTATCATCATATGCAGATGACATCACTCTAACACCCACCCACAACAACATCGACACCGCTACAAATAACCTACAAACATATGACACATAAACAGTATACAAGACTGGCTCACACACAATAGACTCAAAGTAGCGCCCACAAAATCAACCATCACCTTGTTAACAAGCCACACAAAAGAACATCAGATAACTCCACAGCTTACACTAAGCAACACCAAAATACTTGGGGTCACATACAACACATCATTATCTTTTGCAAACCACACAGCAGGAAACAACACAACACCACACTCGTCAACATTTACATCCCACCAGATAGTTCACCTTAGGTGCCAACCAATTACAATCCACAGTTACACAATCTGGCCTCTCTCACTAATGTCATCTTAGGAGGAGACTTCAACGCTAAAGACACTAGTTGGTACCTGCACAACCAAAACAACACCAGTGGTGCCAACATAGCCACACAACCAAAAGCCTCTTCATTCTTAACAACACAGAAGAACATACACATATACCACATCAAGCAGGATACTCAAACTCCTCCCCAGACATAACGTTCTGTTCCCCTCACTGGCAACACATACACACTGGAGAACAGGAAAACAACTGTCATCAGACCACCTGCCCCTCATCATTACAACACATTCTACAGTCTGCCTCAACAGCCTTAGGCACATTTACAGAAATTACAAAAAAGCTGATTGGGAACAGTTCAAAATAGAGACTGAGGAACAACTCACCACATTAAACAGCACACCCATCATAAACATCAATACAACACTCAAGACATTTAATCAGATCATCAATAATGCAAACAAATACATACCGAAGGGCAACATTAGGAAATACAACCCAAATTACACTACAGAAATAGCCTACCTCAGAAGGCAACGTAACAACCTCAAACATAACACACAAACACCACACACAGAAGCCATAAAACAGGAGATACAACAGTTTAACACAGAAATAAACAACAAACTTAAAGAAAAACAAACAGAAACATTTAGGGAATCCATAACAACACTAAACCACTCCACAGATACATCCAGGCTATACAAGACTATAAACACCATTACCCACTCTAACAGTGGCATTCACACCTCACACGCGGCTATCTGTCGCAGCCAAAATAATATCCCAACATATACACAACAAGCTAACATTCTAGTTAATCACTGTGCAAAGATAAGTCACTTAAACTGAAACAACAACCAGAAACATGCAGACAGACAAACAGCCAGACATAAGAAAACCTACAGACTCAAAACGACCATTACATCCTTCAGTACAGACCAGACCACCAAGATCATCAAAAATATTAAGAATTCGGAGGCTACTGGACCAGACAACATATCTAACGTACACCTTAAACACTTGGGCCCACAGGGAATACTAGCTCTCACAAACATCAGCACATATTCATACCAACACTGTATTATTCCTGTCATATGGAAACAGGGTAAAATTATTACACTACTCAAACCAAACAAAAATCCAACAGAACCAGCTTCCTAAAGACCCATTACTTTACTGTGCACACCTTCCAAAGTAACCAAAAGACTAATCTTCCAAATCACCAACCCACACATACCACTATCGCCTACTCAACATGGATTCAGACCTCACCACTCAACCACGATATTACTCACTAACCTCACGCAGCACATCATGGATGGGATCAACTGCAGACGACCAGCTCAACGTACACTATTAGCAACAATAGACATTAGTAAAGCATTTGATGCTATGCCATCCTTCCCTTTCATAAACAAAATACTCAACACAAACATGCACAATAACACCAAAAGGTGGTTGAGCAACTATCTTTCAAGAAGATACTGACAGGTCACATTTAATGGCAAGTCATCCAAAAACAAACTTTTCCCGAACATGTTCCCTCAAGGCTCTGTTCTCTCACCAACACTGTTCAACTTATACATGCATGACATTCCAACACCCATAGATAACAAGCTTACCTTATCATCATATGCAGATGACATCACTCTAACACCCACCCACAACAACATCGACACCGCTACAAATAACCTACAAACATATGACACATAAACAGTATACAAGACTGGCTCACACACAATAGACTCAAAGTAGCGCCCACAAAATCAACCATCACCTTGTTAACAAGCCACACAAAGAACATCAGATAACTCCACAGCTTACACTAAGCAACACCAAAATACTTGGGGTCACATACAACACATCATTATCTTTTGCAAACCACACAGCAGGAAACAACACAACACCACACTCGTCAACATTTACATCCCACCAGATAGTTCACCTTAGGTGCCAACCAATTACAATCCACAGTTACACAATCTGGCCTCTCTCACTAATGTCATCTTAGGAGGAGACTTCAACGCTAAAGACACTAGTTGGTACCTGCACAACCAAAACAACACCAGTGGTGCCAACATAGCCACACAACCAAAAGCCTCTTCATTCTTAACAACACAGAAGAACATACACATATACCACATCAAGCAGGATACTCAAACTCCTCACCAGACATAACGTTCTGTTCCCCTCATTGGCAAACATACACACTGGAGAACAGGAAAACAACTGTCATCAGACCACCTGCCCCTCATCATTACAACACATTCTACAGTCTGCCAACAGCCTTAGGCACATTTACAGAAATTACAAAAAAGCTGATTGGGAACAGTTCAAAATAGAGACTGAGGAACAACTCACCACATTAAACAGCACACCCATCATAAACATCAATACAACACTCAAGACATTTAATCAGATCATCAATAATGCAAACAAATACATACCGAAGGGCAACATTAGGAAATACAACCCAAATTACACTACAGAAATAGCCTACCTCAGAAGGCAACGTAACAACCTCAAACATAACACACAAACACCACACACAGAAGCCATAAAACAGGAGATACAACAGTTTAACACAGAAATAAACAACAAACTTAAAGAAAAACAAACAGAAACATTTAGGGAATCCATAACAACACTAAACCACTCCACAGATACATCCAGGCTATACAAGACTATAAACACCATTATCCACTCTAACAGTGGCATTCACACCTCACACGCGGCTATCTGTCGCAGCCAAAATAATACCCCAACATATACACAACAAGCTAACATTCTACTAGTTAATCACTGTGCAAAGATAAGTCACTTAAACTGAAACAACAACCAGAAACATGCAGACAGACAAACAGCCAGACATAAGAAAACCTACAGACTCAAAACGACCATTACATCCTTCAGTACAGACCAGACCACCAAGATCATCAAAAATATTAAGAATTCGGAGGCTACTGGACCAGACAACATATCTAACGTACACCTTAAACACTTGGGCCCACAGGGAATACTAGCTCTCACAAACATCAGCACATATTCATACCAACACTGTATTATTCCTGTCATATGGAAACAGGGTAAAATTATTACACTACTCAAACCAAACAAAAATCCAACAGAACCAGCTTCCTAAAGACCCATTACTTTACTGTGCACACCTTCCAAAGTAACCAAAAGACTAATCTTCCAAATCACCAACCCACACATACCACTATCGCCTACTCAACATGGATTCAGACCTCACCACTCAACCACGATATTACTCACTAACCTCACGCAGCACATCATGGATGGGATCAACTGCAGACGACCAGCTCAACGTACACTATTACCAACAATAGACATTAGTAAAGCATTTGATGCTATGCCATCCATTACTTTACTGTGCACACCTTCCAAAGTAACCAAAAGACTAATCTTCCAAATCACCAACCCACACATACCACTATCGCCTACTCAACATGGATTCAGACCTCACCACTCAACCACGATATTACTCACTAACCTCACGCAGCACATCATGGATGGGATCAACTGCAGACGACCAGCTCAACGTACACTATTACCAACAATAGACATTAGTAAAGCATTTGATGCTATGCCATCCTTCCCTTTCATAAACAAAATACTCAACACAAACATGCACAATAACACTAAAAGGTGGTTGAGCAACTATCTTTCAAGAAGATACTGACAGGTCACATTTAATGGCAAGTCATCCAAAAACAAACTTTCCCGAACATGTTCCCTCAAGGCTCTGTTCTCTCACCAACACTGTTCAACTTATACATGCATGACATTCCAACACCCATAGATAACAAGCTTACCTTATCATCATATGCAGATGACATCACTCTAACACCCACCCACAACAATATCGACACCGCTACAAATAACCTACAAACATATGACACATAAACAGTATACAAGACTGGCTCACACACAATAGACTCAAAGTAGCGCCCACAAAATCAACCATCACCTTGTTAACAAGCCACACAAAAGAACATCAGATAACTCCACAGCTTACACTAAGCAACACCAAAATACTTGGGGTCACATACAACACATCATTATCTTTTGCAAACCACACAGCAGGAAACAACACAACACCACACTCGTCAACATTTACATCCCACCAGATAGTTCACTTAGGTGCCAACCAATTACAATCCACAGTTACACAATCTGGCCTCTCTCACTAATGTCATCTTAGGAGGAGACTTCAACGCTAAAGACACTAGTTGGTACCTGCACAACCAAAACAACACCAGTGGTGCCAACATAGCCACACAACCAAAAGCCTCTTCATTCTTAACAACACAGAAGAACATACACATATACCACATCAAGCAGGATACTCAAACTCCTCCCAGACATAACGTTCTGTTCCCCTCACTGGCAACACATACACACTGGAGAACAGGAAAACAACTGTCATCAGACCACCTGCCCCTCATCATTACAACACATTCTACAGTCTGCCTCAACAGCCTTAGGCACATTTACAGAAATTACAAAAAAGCTGATTGGGAACAGTTCAAAATAGAGACTGAGGAACAACTCACCACATTAAACAGCACACCCATCATAAACATCAATACAACACTCAAGACATTTAATCAGATCACCAATAATGCAAACAAATACATACCGAAGGGCAACATTAGGAAATACAACCCAAATTACACTACAGAAATAGCCTACCTCAGAAGGCAACGTAACAACCTCAAACATAACACACAAACACCACACACAGAAGCCATAAAACAGGAGATACAACAGTTTAACACAGAAATAAACAACAAACTTAAAGAAAAACAAACAGAAACATTAGGGAATCCATAACAACACACTAAACCACTCCACAGATACATCCAGGCTATACAAGACTATAAACACCATTACCCACTCTAACAGTGGCATTCACACCTCACACGCGGCTATCTGTCGCAGCCAAATAATATCCCAACATATACACAACAAGCTAACATTCTAGTTAATCACTGTGCAAAGATAAGTCACTTAAACTGAAACAAACAACCAGAAACATGCAGACAGACAAACAGCCAGACAGAAGAAAAACCTACAGACTCAAAACGACCATTACATCCTTCAGTACAGACCAGACCACCAAGATCATCAAAAATATTAAGAATTCGGAGGCTACTGGACCAGACAACATATCTAACGTACACCTTAAACACTTGGGCCCACAGGGAATACTAGCTCTCACAAACATCAGCACATATTCATACCAACACTGTATTATTCCTGTCATATGGAAACAGGGTAAAATTATTACACTACTCAAACCAAACAAAAATCCAACAGAACCAGCTTCCTAAAGACCCATTACTTTACTGTGCACACCTTCCAAAGTAACCAAAAGACTAATCTTCCAAATCACCAACCCACACATACCACTATCGCCTACTCAACATGGATTCAGACCTCACCACTCAACCACGATATTACTCACTAACCTCACGCAGCACATCATGGATGGGATCAAATGCAGACGACCAGCTCAACGTACACTATTAGCAACAATAGACATTAGTAAAGCATTTGATGCTATGCCATCCTTCCGTTTCATAAACAAAATACTCAACACAAACATGCACAATAACACCAAAAGGTGGTTGAGCAACTATCTTTCAAGAAGATACTGACAGGTCACATTTAATGGCAAGTCATCCAAAAACAAACTTTTCCCGAACATGTTCCCTCAAGGCTCTGTTCTCTCACCAACACTGTTCAACTTATACATGCATGACATTCCAACACCCATAGATAACAAGCTTACCTTATCATCATATGCAGATGACATCACTCTAACACCCACCCACAACAACATCGACACCGCTACAAATAACCTACAAACATATGACACATAAACAGTATACAAGACTGGCTCACACACAATAGACTCAAAGTAGCGCCCACAAAATCAACCATCACCTTGTTAACAAGCCACACAAAAGAACATCAGATAACTCCACAGCTTACACTAAGCAACACCAAAATACTTGGGGTCACATACAACACATCATTATCTTTTGCAACCACACAGCAGGAAACAACACAACACCACACTCGTCAACATTTACATCCCACCAGATAGTTCACCTTAGGTGCCAACCAATTACAATCCACAGTTACACAATCTGGCCTCTCTCACTAATGTCATCTTAGGAGGAGACTTCAACGCTAAAGACACTAGTTGGTACCTGCACAACCAAAACAACACCAGTGGTGCCAACATAGCCACACAACCAAAGCCTCTTCATTCTTAACAACACAGAAGAACATACACATATACCACATCAAGCAGGATACTCAAACTCCTCCCCAGACATAACGTTCTGTTCCCCTCACTGGCAACACAAACACACTGGAGAACAGGAAAACAACTGTCATCAGACCACCTGCCCCTCATCATTACAACACATTCTACAGTCTGCCTCAACAGCCTTAGGCACATTTACAGAAATTACAAAAAAGCTGATTGGGAACAGTTCAAAATAGAGACTGAGGAACAACTCACCACATTAAACAGCACACCCATCATAAACATCAATACAACACTCAAGACATTTAATCAGATCATCAATAATGCAAACAAATACATACCGAAGGGCAACATTAGGAAATACAACCCAAATTACACTACAGAAATAGCCTACCTCAGAAGGCAACGTAACAACCTCAAACATAACACACAAACACCACACACAGAAGCCATAAAACAGGAGATACAACAGTTTAACACAGAAATAAACAACAAACTTAAAGAAAAACAAACAGAAACATTTAGGGAATCCATAACAACACTAAACCACTCCACAGATACATCCAGGCTATACAAGACTATAAACACCATTACCCACTCTAACAGTGGCATTCACACCTCACACGCGGCTATCTGTCGCAGCCAAAATAATATCCCAACATATACACAACAAGCTAACATTCTAGTTAATCACTGTGCAAAGATAAGTCACTTAAACTGAAACAACAACCAGAAACATGCAGACAGACAAACAGCCAGACATAAGAAAACTTACAGACTCAAAACGACCATTACATCCTTCAGTACAGACCAGACCACCAAGCTCATCAAAAATATTAAGAATTCGGAGGCTACTGGACCAGACAACATATCTAACGTACACCTTAAACACTTGGGCCCACAGGGAATACTAGCTCTCACAAACATCAGCACATATTCATACCAACACTGTATTATTCCTGTCATATGGAAACAGGGTAAAATTATTACACTACTCAAACCAAACAAAAATCCAACAGAACCAGCTTCCTAAAGACCCATTACTTTACTGTGCACACCTTCCAAAGTAACCAAAAGACTAATCTTCCAAATCACCAACCCACACATACCACTATCGCCTACTCAACATGGATTCAGACCTCACCACTCAACCACGATATTACTCACTAAGCTCACGCAGCACATAATGGATGGGATCAACTGCAGACGACCAGCTCAACGTACACTATTACCAACAATAGACATTAGTAAAGCATTTGATGCTATGCCATCCTTCCCTTTCATAAACAAAATACTCAACACAAACATGCACAATAACACCAAAAGGTGGTTGAGGAACTATCTTTCAAGAAGATACTGACAGGTCACATTTAATGGCAAGTCATCCAAAAACAAACTTTTCCCGAACATGTTCCCTCAAGGCTCTGTTCTCTCACCAACACTGTTCAACTTATACATGCATGACATTCCAACACCCATAGATAACAAGCTTACCTTATCATCATATGCAGATGACATCACTCTAACACCCACCCACAACAACATCGACACCGCTACAAATAACCTACAAACATATGACACATAAACAGTATACAAGACTGGCTCACACACAATAGACTCAAAGTAGCGCCCACAAAATCAACCATCACCTTGTTAACAAGCCACACAAAAGAACATCAGATAACTCCACAGCTTACACTAAGCAACACCAAAATACTTGGGGTCACATAGAACATATCATTATCTTTTGCAAACCACACAGCAGGAAACAACACAACACCACACTCGTCAACATTTACATCCCACCAGATAGTTCACCTTAGGTGCCAACCAATTACAATCCACAGTTACACAATCTGGCCTCACTCACTAATGTCATCTTAGGAGGAGACTTCAACGCTAAAGACACTAGTTGGTACCTGCACAACCAAAACAACACCAGTGGTGCCAACATAGCCACACAACCAAAAGCCTCTTCATTCTTAACAACTCAGAAGAACATACACATATACCACATCAAGCAGGATACTCAAACTCCTCCCCAGACATAACGTTCTGTTCCCCTCACTGGCAACACATACACACTGGAGAACAGGAAAACAACTGTCATCAGACCACCTGCCCCTCATCATTACAACACATTCTACAGTCTGCCTCAACAGCCTTAGGCACATTTACAGAAATTACAAAAAAGCTGATTGGGAACAGTTCAAAATAGAGACTGAGGAACAACTCACCACATTAAACAGCACACCCATCATAAACAATCAATACAACACTCAAGACATTTAATCAGATCATCAATAATGAAAACAAATACATACCGAAGGGCAACATTAGGAAATACAACCCAAATTACACTACAGAAATAGCCTACCTCAGAAGGCAACGTAACAACCTCAAACATAACACACAAACACCACACACAGAAGCCATAAAACAGGAGATACAACAGTTTAACACAGAAATAAACAACAAACTTAAAGAAAAACAAACAGAAACATTTAGGGAATCCATAACAACACTAAACCACTCCACAGATACATCCAGGCTATACAAGACTATAAACACCATTACCCACTCTAACAGTGGCATTCACACCTCACACGCGGCTATCTGTCGCAGCCAAAATAATATCCCAACATATACACAACAAGCTAACATTCTAGTTAATCACTGTGCAAAGATAAGTCACTTAAACTGAAACAACAACCAGAAACATGCAGACAGACAAACAGCCAGACATAAGAAAACCTACAGACTCAAAACGACCATTACATCCTTCAGTACAGACCAGACCACCAAGATCATCAAAAATATTAAGAATTCGGAGGCTACTGGACCAGACAAAATATCTAACGTACACCTTAAACACTTGGGCCCACAGGGAATACTAGCTCTCACAAACATCAGCACATATTCATACCAACACTGTATTATTCCTGTCATATGGAAACAGGGTAAAATTATTACACTACTCAAACCAAACAAAAATCCAACAGAACCAGCTTCCTAAAGACCCATTACTTTACTGTGCACACCTTCCAAAGTAACCAAAAGACTAATCTTCCAAATCACCAACCCACACATACCACTATCGCCTACTCAACATGGATTCAGACCTCACCACTCAACCACGATATTACTCACTAACCTCACGCAGCACATCATGGATGGGATCAACTGCAGACGACCAGCTCAACGTACACTATTAGCAACAATAGACATTAGTAAAGCATTTGATGCTATGCCATCCTTCCCTTTCATAAACAAAATACTCAACACAAACATGCACAATAACACCAAAAGGTGGTTGAGCAACTATCTTTCAAGAAGATACTGACAGGTCACATTTAATGGCAAGTCATCCAAAACAAACTTTTCCCGACATGTTCCCTCAAGGCTCTGTTCTCTCACCAACACTGTTCAACTTATACATGCATGACATTCCAACACCCATAGATAACAAGCTTACCTTATCATCATATGCAGATGACATCACTCTAACACCCACCCACAACAACATCGACACCGCTACAAATAACCTACAAACATATGACACATAAACAGTATACAAGACTGGCTCACACACAATAGACTCAAAGTAGCGCCCACAAAATCAACCATCACCTTGTTAACAAGCCACACAAAAGAACATCAGATAACTCCACAGCTTACACTAAGCAACACCAAAATACTTGGGGTCACATACAACACATCATTATCTTTTGCAAACCACACAGCAGGAAACAACACAACACCACACTCGTCAACATTTACATCCCACCAGATAGTTCACCTTAGGTGCCAACCAATTACAATCCACAGTTACACAATCTGGCCTCTCTCACTAATGTCATCTTAGGAGGAGACTTCAACGCTAAAGACACTAGTTGGTACCTGCACAACCAAAACAACACCAGTGGTGCCAACATAGCCACACAACCAAAAGCCTCTTCATTCTTAACAACACAGAAGAACATACACATATACCACATCAAGCAGGATACTCAAACTCCTCCCCAGACATAACGTTCTGTTCCCCTCACTGGCAACACATACACACTGGAGAACAGGAAAACAACTGTCATCAGACCACCTGCCCCTCATCATTACAACACATTCTACAGTCTGCCTCAACAGCCTTAGGCACATTTACAGAAATTACAAAAAAGCTGATTGGGAACAGTTCAAAATAGAGACTGAGGAACAACTCACCACATTAAACAGCACACCCATCATAAACAATCAATACAACACTCAAGACATTTAATCAGATCATCAATAATGCAAACAAATACATACCGAAGGGCAACATTAGGAAATACAACCCAAATTACACTACAGAAATAGCCTACCTCAGAAGGCAACGTAACAACCTCAAACATAACACACAAACACCACACACAGAAGCCATAAAACAGGAGATACAACAGTTTAACACAGAAATAAACAACAAACTTAAAGAAAAACAAACAGAAACATTTAGGGAATCCATAACAACACTAAACCACTCCACAGATACATCAAGGCTATACAAGACTATAAACACCATTACCCACTCTAACAGTGGCATTCACACCTCACACGCGGCTATCTGTCGCAGCCAAAATAATATCCCAACATATACACAACAAGCTAACATTGTAGTTAATCACTGTGCAAAGATAAGTCACTTAAACTGAAACAACAACCAGAAACATGCAGACAGACAAACAGCCAGACATAAGAAAACCTACAGACTCAAAACGACCATTACATCCTTCAGTACAGACCAGACCACCAAGATCATCAAAAATATTAAGAATTCGGAGGCTACTGGACCAGACAACATATCTAACGTACACCTTAAACACTTGGGCCCACAGGGAATACTAGCTCTCACAAACATCAGCACATATTCATACCAACACTGTATTATTCCTGTCATATGGAAACAGGGTAAAATTATTACACTACTCAAACCAAACAAAAATCCAACAGAACCAGCTTCCTAAAGACCCATTACTTTACTGTGACCACCTTCCAAAGTAACCAAAAGACTAATCTTCCAAATCACCAACCCACACATACCACTATCGCCTACTCAACATGGATTCAGACCTCACCACTCAACCACGATATTACTCACTAAGCTCACGCAGCACATCATGGATGGGATCAACTGCAGACGACCAGCTCAACGTACACTATTACCAACAATAGACATTAGTAAAGCATTTGATGCTATGCCATCCTTCCCTTTCATAAACAAAATACTCAACACAAACATGCACAATAACACCAAAAGGTGGTTGAGGAACTCTTTCAAGAAGATACTGACAGGTCACATTTAATGGCAAGTCATCCAAAAACAAACTTTTCCCGAACATGTTCCCTCAAGGCTCTGTTCTCTCACCAACACTGTTCAACTTATACATGCATGACATTCCAACACCCATAGATAACAAGCTTACCTTATCATCATATGCAGATGACATCACTCTAACACCCACCCACAACAACATCGACACCGCTACAAATAACCTACAAACATATGACACATAACCAGTATACAAGACTGGCTCACACACAATAGACTCAAAGTAGCGCCCACAAAATCAACCATCACCTTGTTAACAAGCCACACAAAAGAACATCAGATAACTCCACAGCTTACACTAAGCAACACCAAAATACTTGGGGTCACATACAACACATCATTATCTTTTGCAAACCACACAGCAGGAAACAACACAACACCACACTCGTCAACATTTACATCCCACCAGATAGTTCACCTTAGGTGCCAACCAATTACAATCCACAGTTACACAATCTGGCCTCACTCACTAATGTCATCTTAGGAGGAGACTTCAACGCTAAAGACACTAGTTGGTACCTGCACAACCAAAACAACACCAGTGGTGCCAACATAGCCACACAACCAA
This sequence comes from Bathynomus jamesi, assembly GCA_023014485.1. Taxonomy (NCBI): domain Eukaryota; kingdom Metazoa; phylum Arthropoda; class Malacostraca; order Isopoda; family Cirolanidae; genus Bathynomus; species Bathynomus jamesi. The sequence continues at coordinate 329,843 of JAJOZX010003005.1, read as the reverse complement.
AAGCCTCTTCATTCTTAACAACACAGAAGAACATACACATATACCACATCAAGCAGGATACTCAAACTCCTCCCCAGACATAACGTTCTGTTCCCCTCACTGGCAACACATACACACTGGAGAACAGGAAAACAACTGTCATCAGACCACCTGCCCCTCATCATTACAACACATTCTATAGTCTGCCTCAACAGCCTTAGGCACATTTACAGAAATTACAAAAAAGCTGATTGGGAACAGTTCAAAATAGAGACTGAGGAACAACTCACCACATTAAACAGCACACCCATCATAAACATCAATACAACACTCAAGACATTTAATCAGATCATCAATAATGCAAACAAATACATACCGAAGGGCAACATTAGGAAATACAACCCAAATTACACTACAGAAATAGCCTACCTCAGAAGGCAACGTAACAACATCAAACATAACACACAAACACCACACACAGAAGCCATAAAACAGGAGATACAACAGTTTAACACAGAAATAAACAACAAACTTAAAGAAAAACAAACAGAAATATTTAGGGAATCCATAACAACACTAAACCACTCCACAGATACATCCAGGCTATACAAGACTATAAACACCATTACCCAATCTAACAGTGGCATTCACACCTCACACGCGGCTATCTGTCGCAGCCAAAATAATATCCCAACATATACACAACAAGCTAACATTCTAGTTAATCACTGTGCAAAGATAAGTCACTTAAACTGAAACAACAACCAGAAACATGCAGACAGACAAACAGCCAGACATAAGAAAACCTACAGACTCAAAACGACCATTACATCCTTCAGTACAGACCAGACCACCAAGATCATCAAAAATATTAAGAATTCGGAGGCTACTGGACCAGACAACATATCTAACGTACACCTTAAACACTTGGGCCCACAGGGAATACTAGCTCTCACAAACATCAGCACATATTCATACCAACACTGTATTATTCCTGTCATATGGAAACAGGGTAAAATTATTACACTACTCAAACCAAACAAAAATCCAACAGAACCAGCTTCCTAAAGACCCATTACTTTACTGTGCACACCTTCCAAAGTAACCAAAAGACTAATCTTCCAAATCACCAACCCACACATACCACTATCGCCTACTCAACATGGATTCAGACCTCACCACTCAACCACGATATTACTCACTAACCTCACGCAGCACATCATGGATGGGATCAACTGCAGACGACCAGCTCAACGTACACTATTAGCAACAATAGACATTAGTAAAGCATTTGATGCTATGCCATCCTTCCGTTTCATAAACAAAATACTCAACACAAACATGCACAATAACACCAAAAGGTGGTTGAGCAACTATCTTTCAAGAAGATACTGACAGGTCACATTTAATGGCAAGTCATCCAAAAACAAACTTTTCCCGAACATGTTCCCTCAAGGCTCTGTTCTCTCACCAACACTGTTCAACTTATACATGCATGACATTCCAACACCCATAGATAACAAGCTTACCTTATCATCATATGCAGATGACATCACTCTAACACCCACCAACAACAACATCGACACCGCTACAAATAACCTACAAACATATGACACATAAACAGTATTACAAGACTGGCTCACACACAATAGACTCAAAGTAGCGCCCACAAAATCAACCATCACCTTGTTAACAAGCCACACAAAAGAACATCAGATAACTCCACAGCTTACACTAAGCAACACCAAAATACTTGGGGTCACATAAAACACATCATTATCTTTTGCAAACCACGCAGCAGGAAACAACATCACTCACATACAAACAATATATTCGCTCAGTTACAGACGATGCTAGCCCATGCTGGGCACCCATTATTCAAACACACACATAAACACCTTACAGACAATACAAAACAACGCACTTCGTATCATTACAGGATGTACTCAAACAACACCAATAGAACACCTGCACACAGAAACAAAAATACTGAAAGTTAGGGAACATTTAGATATGAGGGGAACACAATTCATGGCGGCAGCGACAACTAACCCACAACACCCTTGCCACTACATGTACAATCATGCACCAACACCTCGCACCATTAAGGTAACACCAGAGAGACATTATAACCAAATACTCCATTCCATACCACGCCCCACAGGCATCACACAGTAGAGAAAACACATACACACACACACCTAACCCACAAAGCACTGACACGACTCGGTCCAAATGCGGTCCTCGGTGCGAAGCCGCCACACATTGACAGGTCAGAGACCAGCCTGAGCAGATCGGATCGAGTTAACTTAGCACGATTCCGATGTGGACATCACCCCACCTGACAAACATATAAACACAGACTAGACAACTCCATAGACGACACCTGCCACCTGTGCCATGACACACCACAAACAATTGAACACATTATGACAGACTGTACCGCTCTAGCACAACATAGAACACAACACAACATCACTAGTGCGCTGAACCTCTGATCCACTCCGGAGAGGGCGATCGGTGCCGCCGGCTTGCTCGATCAGGGTGGGCTGATCGGCTAACCAACAACAACAACAACCGAAAATGACGAAGATGCTTTCGATGTACTTTAACATTTTTTTAATTATGCATTTTATATTTACGTTATTAAATACATTTTTTGCTTGTTATATTTGTTTTTTATCCATTTCGTATTAATATATTTTGGCAAAAGGGTTTAAACAATTAATAATACATTGACTTTAAGAAAAAAATAATTTGTCAAGAACGTATCCCTAATTTATAACATTGTCCCTATAGTAAAACGCGCATGTCATTGCGCGCGTTTGCATACTGCGCCATTTTTCAGGAACGTATCCTGCGCGTTATAGCAGGTCCGACTCTATATATATATACACACACACACACATAGACATACACAAATACTTATGTCCCTACATACACACCTATACATACATATAGACGCACTCACTTGTTCAAGGTGTCCATAAATTATTCACCCCATTATAAGCCTTAATAAATTCGTTATTATAGGAGCTATCTTAAAACGGTTTGCGGCAATTAATAACACAACTCAAGAAATTTTTGTTTTAATTCAGTAAACCTCCACGTGAACCCCATTGGTAGCACGCAGAACATCAAGGCGATAGATGATTTCGTTCCAAACATTAAGAAGCATGTCTTGCGTGATGGAAGCTAATGTCTCTTCAATCCGGTGTCTTAATTCTGTGAAGTTATTAACCTTCTTTGCATACACTCTGTCCTTTGTGTAGCCCCATAGAAAGAAATCCAGAGGCGTGATATCCGGGGAACGAAGAGGCCATGGAATAGGGCTATCTCGCCCGATCCAACGAGAAGGGAACTTTTCATTGAGGAACCTCCGCACTTCTAATCCCCAGTGTGGCGGTGCCCCATCTTGCTGAAAGAACACACGGGGCTGCATATCCTCAAGCTGAGGTGCAGCATACCATTCAAGCATATCTAGGTAATTTGTAGCCTTCACAGTGTTCTCATGGAAGAAAAATGGTCCAATCACACGGTTATGGGAGAGAACACACCAAACGTTTATCTTGGGACTGTTGCGTTCGTGTTCAATAAATTCATGCGGATTTTCTGATCCCCATATACGGCAATTGTGTCTGTTGACTTTACCAGACAGATGGAATGTCGCTTCATCACTGAGAACGACATTGTTCAAAAAATGCTCATCTTCATCAATACGGTCAAGAATGTCAACAGCAAACTGTACCCGTTTGGGTTTGTCATTTGGTAGAAGTTTCTTCAAGGTTTGCAATTTGTAGGCATAAAGTTTCAACCTCTTGTGAACACTTTATGCACTGTTGAACGCGGTATTTGCAGTTCTCGGCTTGCTCGGCGGATGGATTTTGTAGGACTTCGGATAAACGCCTCCTGAATTCCTGCTATCTTATCTTCAGACACACTAGGCCTACCAGCTCCTTTCTGATGTAGCACACTGCCAGTTTCTTGAAATTGTTTCAGCCATCGCTTGAGTGATTGCTTTGTTGGTGGAGTTTTCTGATATTCCTCCCGAAAACGTCTCTGTACAGTAATTGGAGGTTTGGTTTCCCACATCCACAGCACACACATTGTTTTCTCCTTCACTGTCGCCATTGTGCCCCTAGTGGATGTTCTGCGAAATAAATAAAAAAAATTCTTGAGTTGTTATTAATTGCCGCAAACCGTTTTAAGATAGCTTCTATAATAACGAATTTATTAAGGCTTATAATGGGGTGAATAATTTATGGACACCCTATACATTCGGAGAAATAAGATGGTAATGCCTTCATATACTTACATAGCAAAGAACTGCCATTAACAAGCAAATTTTATGCTTTATTGGCACAATGAAGTTGTATGGTAAATCATGATAGATAATGCAGAGTAGCTTTAAAGATATAGAGGCAAAGAGAGAGAAGTACATTGAGATTATCTGTTGTAAACTTCAAACATATGTTGAGAAATACATAGTTAGGATATTCAGCTAAGATTATACATTCACATAACTACTCATAATTACATATAGGTTTGCAGCTAAGATTATAACGGTATTTATTTGGATATTAGACGCTGAAATATAATTAAATATAATTAAATATAATTAAATATGATTAAGGCAATTAAACATATTAATATTATTCATAAGAATATTAATTATTAATATAATTAAATATACTGTAAATATAATAAGACTCTCCATAATATAATTAAATGTTATTAATATCAATATTATTAATATCATGATAATTATGTCGCAAATGACATGGCCTGATGTTGAAATCAAAAATACATTTTTCTAGTGATTTTGGTGTGCTTTGTTTCAATATAACCTTCATTTCTTGTGCAAATGAACAGAAATACGTGTTTGGGCCATGTAATGACAAGTGTATTTCTGTTCATTTGCACAAGAAATGAAGGTCATATTCGAACAAAGCACACCAAAATACACTTGAAAAATGTATTTTTGACTACATTTTATACAATAAAGCATAACCTAACATGTTCATGTTACGAGATCTCGTAAACGACGCATTACCACAGGAAACGTGCAAAACACATCAAAATTAACCAGAAAAGTTTGCTCTCGTCATTTTCTTTTAAACTAACGAAAATATCACGACTTAACCTAACCAATCATCAAGGGCGTACAGTTGACCTAACCGGCATTCAATTAACCTAACCAGGCATTCAGTTGACCTAACCGGGCATTCAGTTGACCTAACCGGCATTCAATTAACCTATCTGGGCATTCAATTAACCTAACCGGGCATTCAATTAACCTAACAGGTTAATATTGGTTATTTCACCAAAATATCTTCTGATCTTTTCGTATTAGGCACTCACTGTCACATTTTGGGCAAGTTAAGGATGAGAGAATAACGCCGTAATTGATAAAAACATCCAATGCTTTGTCTTCATCTAGGGCACATGACAAATCAAGTTCTCAAAGTCAAAACCACACGAACGGCACGTCATAATTCTATCACAAACACCACCAAAGTGAATCCAATTAGAAAAAAAAATAGCCAGAACAGAAACCAACAAACTAATTAAGTCGCAGAGTAGCGAAAAAATAGCCCAAAATTATACTCGTCCGACCAAAAATGAGTGCATTTATATATACAGGGTGTACATAAAGTCAGGATCTATTTTTGTGAAGCACTTGGAAATTATATGGAATTCAATCATAAAATGATAAAGTGGTAACATTTATTAAATAATTAAGAGTAGGATTCGACGTGACGCCCATCAGTATCCCTGCACAGCTCAAATCGTTCCGCAGCATTTCTAAACACATTCTGGAGCATTTGCGGGGTTATGTTATCTGCAGCATTTCGTATACGTGTACGTAAGTTTTCAAGACTCGTAATCTTCGTCTGATAGACGTGCGATTTGATAAAGCCCCATGCAAAGAAATCTAAAGGGGTTAAATCTGGTGATCTCGCTGGCCAAGGTCTTTTGTTGCTTCCGCGTCCGATCCAGCGATTTGGAAAACGTCCATTTAGATAATCCTGAACAATTTTGGCATAGTGACAAGGAGCACCATCATGTTGATAGACGACGGTACTAACAATCCTATCCCCGTCGTCTATCAACATGATGGTGCTCCTTGTCACTATGCCAAAATTGTTCAGGATTATCTAAATGGACGTTTTCCAAATCGCTGGATCGGACGCGGAAGCAACAAAAGACCTTGGCCAGCGAGATCACCAGATTTAGCCCCATTAGATTTCTTTGCATGGGGCTTTATCAAATCGCACGTCTATCAGACGAAGATTACGAGTCTTGAAAACTTACGTACACGTATACGAACTGCTGCAGATAACATAACCCCGCAAATGCTCCAGAATGTGTTTAGAAATGCTGCGGAACGATTTGAGCTGTGCAGGGATACTGATGGGCGTCACGTCGAATCCTACTCTTAATTATTTAATAAATGTTACCACTTTATCATTTTATGATTGAATTCCATATAATTTCCAAGTGCTTCACAAAAATAGATCCTGACTTTATGTACACCCTCTATATTATTAGTATCATAATTTTCACCATTAATATGCATTTGCACAAAAATTGAGTGACAAATTTGAATAAAGCGACTAAAACTACCTCATAAAAAGTTATTTTGATTTACAGGTCCTGCCCATGTCATTTAAAGCATATTAACCAATATCATTATTAATTATTAATATAATTAAATATAAAAACAATAAGACTATACATTATATAATTAAAATGTTGAAATATTAAATACCGTATCGTGACAACCATAGATACCTTGACCTTGCTCATATTTAGTTTTGTTTTACCGGTTGTTATTATTTTCGCCTAGCTAATTAGCTATATAGAAATATTGGAATAAATATGGAAACAAGAGTATGTAGTTTAATTTTGTAAGTTGAAATAAGACAGCCGATACAGAGTTATGGCCTGTTTGAGTTGATCAATTTGTCTTTCAATTTTCTTTGGGAGATTTTTAATGTCCTAGATTGTTTTGTCTCTTGATCAAGTGAATTCTAAAGGTTCGGACCGGATCGAGTGGCACAATTTAGATTATAGTTCAGTTTTCTAATGTACGTGTCTGATTATTTTGTGTTAAAGCGGTGTTGTATTTGGAAAGTTAATATTTTGTTTTGGATGATTTCTGGTGTAGTGTTTTGGACGATTTGATACACATATGAGAAAATGTTCAGTTTGTAATTTTCTTCTAGTTTGAGAATTTTTAACTCGTGGAGCATTTTATCTGTACTTTCATTATGCGTGTTCAATTTATAGATTTTCCTAATTAATCTCTTTTGCATTACCACCAATGGCTGTAGCAAATATTAACTTGTGCTCCCGTAAGCACTAATGCAGTATTGTAAGTGTGGGTACACCAAGGTGAAGTACTGTATATGGATCTAAGAACCTGTTTTGGGAGTGCCGCACCTGCTTTCGTCATTATGAATGAAACCTTGGTTAATTTGTTGCATAGATCTTCAGCGTGCTCTTTGAATGAGAGGGTTGAATCGATGGTAATTCCCAGAAGTTTGGCTGAGTGCACTCGCTGAACAGGGATTGAATTTATGTATAGGCTTAAAGGAGGCAATGATTTCTTTCTTATGATGATTATATAAGCTTTTTTATTTAATATTTAAGGATAGTTTGTTGGCATTAAGCCATTCATAAACACTTTGGAGTTCATTGTTGGTGGCCGTTTGGAGTGGTAGTGAGTCTTTATGCGAGGTTATGATTGAAGTATCATCGCATGCTGGTAGCAGGAAGAGTTATTTACCTGTGAAAGTCGTTTATGTAAAGGAGGAGTAGGATAGGTGCCGGAATGCTCCCTTGGGGTACCCCGTTGGAGATGCCTCTTGTTTGTAAGGTAAAAGAGTCCTGTGCTATAAATTGTTAACTAATTACACTGGGGAACAAATTTCAATTTTTTGTCTATTGAATTAGATTTGACAGTTACTTCTAGGTAATTTGGGTGCGCTGAGCACGAATTTTTACTCGGTTTTACTCTATCAGGTCCTGATTTTGCTCAACACCCCTCCTCTTTCGTCGTATTCATAAAAAGTTTTTTTCTCAATACTCGCTGTCTTTTTGCAGTTACACATTATGCAACTAGGTTTTTATCTAGGTATTTGTACCTATTGTTATGGTATTGTTGTATTATGTATATTTTTATATGTAACACCCTAAAAATATTTTTAATTTTGTCATTTTTAACCCATTTTAATATTAGTAAATTAAGCTAAAAATATCATAGAATTCTAAAATTTTCTCGAGCGTTCCTGTTCTCTGTAGAGTATTCTAGAGGGACAACTAAAATATATAAAAGCGACTCGTTTCCAGAGTTAATCAGTCAATTCAATCAGTCAGTCAGTCAGTCAGTCAGTCAGTTGAGTTAGTTAATTAAGTTTGGGCATTAACATAATTTTGAATTGGCATATGATTTAGTGAGTAATTTTGTCATCGTGATTTAATATAGTTGATTTAATTAGACGTAATTTATATTGTACCTACTCATCCGTGTTTCTAGTTTAATTTCATAGATTGTAAGTACCTATTTCATAATAAGTACCTATTTAAACTAATTTTTGTGTTTATATTTCAGATTTTCTTAAATTTATATGAATTAAGGGCTTTAAATACCTTTACAAATTGGCAGAACAATCAAGCAATATGTCATCAAGCACTAGAAAGTTCAAATGCAAAAACAACCCTGATTCCTTCTGTTATATATGTGGAAATTTTACACTTCCACATCAACGAGCAAATATAACTGACTTCGTAAAAAGAGCTTACTTAGCTTATTTTGGCATAAAACTGGGGGACCAAGATAAATCGTGGGCTCCACATAAAGCCTGCACTATATGCATTGAAAGACTGCGACATTGGACGAAGGGTTCGGATTCAAAAATACCTTTTGGAGTTCCGATGGTAAGTTTATGATTTCATAAAACTACGTAATTTAATCACTAGTATACTGTAACTTACCTAAATGTAATTGTAACTTAGGTACATAAACAAAAATTTACAGAAAATGTTTATAAGAATCTCAAATATTGCATAAGGTTGAAACACATAGAAATGTTAAATGTTTGGGTGATAACTTTTGATAAAATTCATAAAAACAAGTCTCTCGTCGCTTTTGTTAACGCTTTACAATTTTTTTTCCATATCAGGTGTGGCGAGAGCCTACTAACCACGAGACCGATTGCTACCTTTGCTTTGTCAAGACTTCGGGCTTCACTAAGAAAAATAAACATTGTATCGAGTACCCAAATTTCGACACCGCGATACGACCTGTGCTACATTCAAATGAGATCCCCATTCCAAAATTTAAGGGTCTGCCAACTCAAGAATTAGTTGAAGATGTTCCTGAAAATATTGTTATGCACTTTGAGGAGTCAGACACCGATTTTGACCCCAACGTATTTGAAAGTCAAAACGATCCGCAAAAGTTTAACCAGGCCGAGTTGAATGATCTTGTAAGGGATCTAAATTTGCCAAAAAAGGCTGCGGAAATTTTAGCTTCAAGACTTAAAGAGAAAAACTTGCTTACTTCAAACACATACATTTCATTTTACAGAAAAAGAGAAGAAGAACTTGTTAAATATTTTAGAACAGAGGATAGTTTAGTATATTGCTGCGACATAGTTGGTTTGTTAAAGAAGATGGGGGTTGAGTCTTACGATGCAAATGATTGGCGCTTGTTTTTAGACAGTTCGAAAAGAAGTCTTAAGTGTGTGTTGTTGCATAATGGCAATCTATACGGCTCGATACCGATTGGGCACTCAACAAAATTAAAAGAAAAGTAGGAACATATAGAAAAGGTTTTAAATCTTATCAAATATAGGGAGCACGAGTGGATCATATGTGTTGACTTAAAAATGGTTAATTTTCTGCTAGGACAACAAGGAGGGTATACTAAATATCCCTGCTTCCTTTGCTTATGGGACAGCAGAGCCAAGGAAGAACATTATTTCAAACAAATCTGGCCAGCACGAACATCACTTACTGTCGGAGAAAAAAATGTAATTAATCCACCTTTAGTGAGCAGAGATAAAATCATATTTCCTCCTCTGCATATAAAACTAGGCCTCATTAAACAATATGTAAAAGCTTTAGATACGAACGGCGAGTGTTTCAAATACATAACTTCAAAATTTCCAAGTTTAAGTTATGAAAAAATCAAGGCGGGAATTTTCGACGGTCCACAAATAAGAACAATGATTAAAGACAGCAATTTTCCTAATGTCATGAATGAACGCGAAAAAAATGGCTGGTTCTCATTCGTGGACTTGATAGAAAACTTTTTAGGCAATTATAGGGCAGATAACTACGAAGAAATCGTAAAAAAACTTTTAAGGGACTACAAAGAGTTAGGTTGCAATATGAGCATAAAAATGCATTTTTTGAATAGCCATCTTGACCAATTTCCAAGTAATTTAGGTGATGTAAATGACGAACAAGGGGAGAGATTCCACCAAGATATCAAAATTATGGAGGAACGGTACCAAGGCCGCTGGGATTCCCACATGATGGCTGATTACTGCTGGTGCTTGAAAAGAGACCTGCCATCAACAAGCAAATACGCTAGAAAGTCTTACAAAAGAAAATATTTGCCACAGTGAAAGCTTCATATCTGTTTGTTTTTTTATTTTAAGTCATTTCTATCGTTATAATGTAATTTTACTGTAGTTTGAACTGCTTGTATTCATGAAACTTGAAAAAAAAATTTAACACATGACTTAATTTTTTAGTCCTAATTTGAAAAATCTGGAAAATGGCACATAGGCTGTCGACAAGAATCAGGACCTGATAGAGCCAAACCGAGTTGAAATTCGTATTCAGCGCACCCAAATTACCTAGAATCAAGTGTCAGATATCATTCAATAAAATACGTGTTGCCCAGTGTTATGAGTTGCACCATCTTAAGGGTAGTCCCCTGAAGCCATAGTGTTCGAGATTTTTTAAGAGTATGTCATAAGGTACTGTGTGAAAGACCTTAAATAGATCAAATAGGATGATTATTGAAACATTTTGTCTTTGAGATTGTTCTAACGTTCCTCTAATATTACGGTTATCGTGTCATTTTTACTTACAAAACCAAAGTTGTTCGTGTATGATTTTGTATTGCAATAAGAATTTTATTATTATTTTACATATATATATATATATTACTCTCTCGTATAATTTACTGACAGTTGGGAAGATGGAAATAGGTCTGTAGTTTGAGGGTAAAGTTTTATCACCCAATCTATGCTGTAGATAGGTCATACTCTGGCACAGGGGTACGCGAGAAGGTTCCCAGGAGTACGCGGCATCCTGCTCAGGAACTAACTTTCACATAAAATGGTACTCTCAAAAGACGGTGTAGCCGCTACACCGTCTTTTGAACAATTTTCAGTAGGGGGTGGTATGGTGCACTTGCCGAAGCCATCGATGGGTACGCACTACGCAGCCGAAAAAAGGTTGGAACCTGTGCTAGCCTTTTTAGGCTGTCTGTGAAGACACCATTTTGAATGGATAGGTGTATGAGCTTTTAGAGTGCGAGCGCAATTAAGTTTGCGCACTCTTTGCAAATTCTGTTTGGGAATGTCTCTAGCGTAGAACTTTCATTTTTTAATTGTTTTATGGCTGTCATTAGATCGTGACAGGGAAGCCTTTGAGCCAATAAAAACTTTTATTCATTTCTAAGAACGATTTCTGTTCAAGCGCCAAATTCGTTCATTCGATCAATAACATTTCTCTAATTTTAATTCTTTTGACACATTAATTGGTCTGTCATTCGATGGAAGGTCTACGCACATCATTAGCAAGGAATAACTTTCATAGATTCAAATTCCTTAAAATTCTTTCACCAAAAATTAATCAAGATTCATCAACGTTGGTGTATTATTTTTCAAAATTATTGTATCTACTTTAAACTGAATTAAGCGTCTTCCGTAAATCTTATACGCAAATTGGGAAATTATCTTCATAATATTTTTTTCTAATAACATGGAATTTAATCCTCTTATTTTCTCCATTTTTAAATTAAAGGACTAATTTCTTGATGGAACAGAAAATTGGTTCGAGAAAAGTGAAAATTACCAAACGTCACTTCATTCCTTAGTGTATATCTTATCCGTTGTGCGAAAGTTTTATTTTACTGATTTAGGCTCCACCATCAGTTTTCTTACACATTTCTTAATTATAGTGATCACATGAGTAGGGTTCGTTTAACCTCCGTAACAGCAAAGATCACGTGACGGAGGGGTTCGACAACTTTTCGTGGGACCCGAGCCGCGAGTTACTACATCATCTGGATGTGGAGGACGGTCCCCCATCCAACTACCACCCAGAACCAATGTCGCAACCGGTTTTGCGACGTAGCCACAACGTAGCTCTATGTATTTCGGGGGGCGGGGGCTATTTTTAACTTCTGGGTAATTCTGTTATGCATTTTATTTCAGCGTCTTTTTCTGCTGCTTTGCCTTTGTCATGCTTTTTGCGTCCACCGTCGACGTCCTTCTGACGTGGTTCCAGAAAGACTCTTTGAAAGAAGGTACAGTAAATGTTCAACCTTTATACTTATTTTTATTTTTCATTGTCTATAATTAATTATTTCAGTTTTCATTTTTAACAATAGGACTTTTCTAATTACTTACTACTGTTAATTACTTACTATTGTTGCTTGTACTACTACTACTACTACTACTACTACTACTGATGTTATTGTTGCTATTATTAAAGATAAAAAATAACTAAGACGATGGTAGTCTCTAAAAATAGTTAAAATATATTTCAGAAATTTATTATTGCCATAAAAATGTTTTATAAGCTACAAAAAATTGGCCATACCCTTTTCTTTGGTTAAGCGTATTAACCATTTTCTCTTTAATATTTTCGCCTGATTTTGAGGGGGGACAAAAATATTATTTTTATAAAAATTTGGGGAAGAAATGGCGATTCGTTGCGTAAAAATGTCGCTTCACGTTCACTGAAATTTATTTTCTATAAACATTATAAGAATATTAGGATTTTTATTATTTTAATATGAAATATGGAAATTATGTTTATTTGTTTATTTATTATTATTATTATTATTATTATTATTATTATTATTTATACTTTTAGGAACAGCAGTTTCCTTTTTAATGGCATTTTCGATTCCAAAGAATTTGTTCAAAATTTTCCACCTGGAAACAAATCCTAAACGAAATGTCATTTCCTGTTTACACGGAATTAGGTAAGCATTCATGTAAACAATAAGACTTACATTTGTACACATGAATTACACACATAAACATCAATTTAAATTTATGAAAATTTGGTGCTGAAAGTCTTAGAAAAAGAGGATTTGTTTGGAATTTATTCGAAGTTTGATCACATTCAAATGAAATGATGTAAGTAAAATGTAGAAAGAGTTCTTTTGTTTCCATGAAAAGTTATTCATATAAAATTTAGACATTTTAAGAATAAATTATACATAGTTTTTACCTAAAAGTACCTCTTACACCTAAAACGCAATCATTATATATACTTTTAAAGAGACAGGGAGAATTTTCTTAAACACTAACCTCCTTATCCCCCTTTTTCAGATTCTTGTCAATTACGTGGGTCATTCTGGGTCACCAGTACCTTTACTCAGTGTACGCATCTTCCAACCCTTTTTACGGCCCCAGAAAGGTTAATAAATGTAACGCAGGATCATACTCTTAAAAAATAATGTGTAATATGCGATTAGGTTGTTACAGGGCTTAACAACCCTTAAATTAATCACGAAGGCCAATTTGTACTGCATATTTTCTGTGTATATTTTTTTTTTAAATTTCACAAAGTCTTATATTTCAACAGTACAAGTTCATATTTGCATATTTCTGGGATTGATTAAGTACTTGCGCAAGTTACTTTCTCAGTGTTACTTAGTTTCTTCATTTCAAGGGCAGAAACTTAGCGGATAAGCCATACGATGACCTATACCTGATCCATATTCTTATTTATCATAAACATTATATATATGATAAATTGAGGGGTCGCGCGTCTTAAGGTACCTAAGCACCACCACAGGCGAAAACGTGGATATCACTATTTTCACCCTTCCTCTATCGCGTGGTTTGGGTTATAATGACCTTACGACACTAGAAGTATGGTTGAAAACCTTATGAAGCGAACTACTTTTTACACCTCTATCGCCAGCCAAAAGTTCACCCAAAGTTCGGCATAATAAGAAAATAAAAAAATTTAAAAAATATATATAAAATATAAAATATGAAAATCTATTCCAAAAACTCATCACCATCTTCATTAGCATACTTAGAACTCTGATTTAGCCAAAAAATGAACGTTCTAGCTCAATTAATAACAGAGATACTATTGCGAGAATATTGCTGAACTTTGGAGGCGATTCCTGACGAATTTTAATTTTGGCGCTTAGGTACCTTAAGACGCGGGACTCCTCAATTATTCATCTCATATTATTGATAATAATAATAATAATAATAATAATAATAATAACATACTGACTCACATATTCCCTTTAGCTAAATGGAAAAACTCTTTTACCATTTTACAAAAATCAATTTTAAATATGGCATCATCGATTTCAGGCAACGAGTAAATTTGCGTTCCAAATTATCGCCAACGGAGACAAGTCTGTTGATACCTTCCTCTTGCTGAGCGGCCTTTTGGTATCCTTCAACTTCTTCAGAGTCACAAACAACTCAAGGTCCTTTCCACTTTTTAAATATTACATCCACAGGATCGTCAGGTAAAGAAAATCAACACTGGAAAAGATATTAAATCGCTTAGAGCGATTATTTTGCATATCTTAGCAGTTTCGGTAGATTGCATTTTGAAGCTCATGTCCGTTCCCCTGCGACATTGCAATGTTACATCCCTTACCATCTTCTCGCAACTTTCCTATCCCCTTCTCCGTACTGCATCTGGAGGTTAGGATAGATTAGAGATAAGCATCAGTTGGATAGGTGAGGTGAGATTAGGTTAGGTTAGATTAAATTAGAGCCAGGTAAGTGTAGACGTTTTGAAAGCATCACAGAAACATCAACTAAAGTTCTCTATGATGGGAAAAATTAAAACAAAATAGGGGAAGTTATGAAAATGCTAAGAAAATGAAGGGTGGAGAGAAAGAACAAGCCAGAAATAGAGGCGAAACATAAGGAAACCTTAGATGATTACAAAAGTAGTATGGTAGGTAAGAGAAAAATATGTGAAAGTAGGTATTATGTAAGCTATATTTTTTATGAAGTAAATTTTTATATGCTTAACTATAGACTAAATTACTTTGAAAATAAGAAATCCGATTAAATCGGATCCTGTGTAAAGGAGAAAAACTTAAATGATCAAACTTTAAGAAACCTTGAATAGAGAGTAAGAACGGACTTGACACACACTATCACTAGATAGCAGTGGTGCTTTAACAATCAAAGAAGACGACAAAGATGTTGACCCGACAAGGAAAGTGAAAAGGCTGCATCCAAAGTAGGAAATGGAAATTGTGAGTAATCAAATGATGTGTAAGTTCACATGACTGGGCAGACACCTTTGCGAACAGTTAAACCTCAGAACATTGCTTTCGAATATGGTAAGATTGCTGACGTTCCCAGCATTCAAAGGGTTACGTTGTGGCCACGTCGCATCACCATTTCCCGCTAGATAAGCGAAATTAAGAGACATTATGTCTGTTCAATAGTTGGATAGGCGACCGTCCTCTGTGTTCAGATAATGCAGCGACCTGTGTTTTGGATACATAAAGCTGTATGTCCTTTCCGTTATATGACTTTGCCGTTACGAAGGAAGTTAAACTACCCTAAACATTATTATTATTCCAGCATTCCAGAGATAAAGCACCTGGTAAGATCAGGCCATCTACCTCATCCAAACCAATTCCTATCGGACGATAATGACTACGTTTTCTATATTTATCGTGAAATAAAGAATCAAAATTGTGTAAATATGGGAATTGTAGATAGCTTGTTTTCAGCTGTGAAAATAAGTCCTTGATTTGTTTGATATGTAGATTAATTTCGTGCAAATATGTTCATCCTGTCTGTATCTGGCATCAGTTAATGGTTTCTTGGATGGAGGGGACTTTCGCTACTTCGGTCATCGCAAAGAATCAGAGATGCGCACAGTGACAATTTCCTGGCAATATTAAAGTTGCTGTGCCATTGTGTCCCCTTTTATTGAGACTCAAGAGCACACAACAAAAGTTGAAGACTCGCAGGAAAAGGCTACAGGCTACAGATCATCTGAAAATGAGTTCATCATTTTTTTTGCGCTGACCTTGTTTTATGTAGAACTTTAGAGGAAAGTGACCTTGCCAAATATTTTGAGATCATAGGTAATGCTCCTCCTGACTCCGTTCAGCGTGATTAAACTACCTTCATACTAAGGCATCTTTCTCGTCAAAGTGAAGGTGCTCAAGAGCGTTTCCTAACGTCTGTGGATTTCAGTGACACAACTGTTGCTGAAACTGGCTTCATGATCTTCAATATAATATAATATAATGAGACTATAACGAGGCTCAAAATCAACTAAAACGAGAAATACTCTTCAATTAGCTTGTAGCTGTCACTCACTGAATGTTTGCGGAGTAAATTCGGTAGCTGTCTGTAAGCAGGCTGTTACCTTTTTTGTCACGGTGCATACTATGACTAATTTGTTTTGTGGCAGTTCTAAGACAAAGAAGGTTTTTTCTTCGCCATATTGGCTGGCGGTCACTTCATGCACTGTCTGGTACATGGTTGACTGGACTAGTTGCTGTCTTTAAGTAGGCTGTTACTTTTCTCGGCACGGTGCAGTTCTCAATCTACTTACCAGGAACCTGAGCAGACTTAGTCTTAGATTGACTCTGAAAACAAGGAGGAAAAAGAAAGGCGCCATATCGTGTCTCCTTCACATGCATATTACTGGCTGTGATCTGGTTGAAGGTTCTGACTACCATCGACTAGAGAAACCAGGTAAGAAAAGTTATAACTGATGACGAAGTAAACATTCTTGAGAGGCAAATGATCTGAGCGAAATGTGCAAGAACAGGGTTGGTATTCCCAAAGAAGCTAAGTACGTAGGAAGCACAATTAACATTTCAGTCATTTTACCCGAGATCAGAAAGAGGGATAAAAAAAGTTTCATAATCATGACGAGCCCTGATCATGACGATCAAATGAAGAAGGGAGGGAAATGGATGGAGAGACTAGTTTCAAAGAGACGGTGTTTTACATTACAGTATTATTGACTGTGATAAAGATTTAAATATACTGTACGTCACACTGCAGCTTAAAATATCAATAGTGTTCTTTGCTTTTGTATGTGGATTTGGATATGTCTGACACAGACATTCGTAGCACATGTAAGATGTGCTTTTCGTCAATCAACTCGGAGTTGATTGAATAAATGCTTCATCTGGAAGCAATATATTTTGGCAACATTAAAGGTTTTCGTGACCCATCAAATCTTCTGAAACAGATACTGAGGATGATTTTGAAAGAATTGTTTTCCAAATGTCTTCAAAATACTTCCAGTTTTCAGTGATATTTGCATTCACCAAATGATCCAGAAAAAATTGGTTGATCTCGTGAGTTTTGAATGTTGAGAATGAGTAGGATGACCGCAAAATGGACGAGTGAAAATCAATTGCAATGTTGATCAAATGTTGCAAAAGGGGAGAACGGTTGGCACCCATAGGGGAAGGGGTATGCAAGCAAAGGGGAGGGTGTTTAGCCACCAAGCTGCATGAACGGGGGAGAGGGGGTTGGAGGGAGGCCCGGGAGAATGACCTCCCCACAAAAGGGGTACCCTAACCTGACCTAAAAAGGTAACCTAAGAGAGAGAGAGAGAGAGAGAGAGAGAGAGAGAGAGGGGAAGAGAAGAACTTTTCGCAGGCATATCTCGTCGCATACTGAAGTTCTTAACAGCTTCAGTTGGCTTAATCTGGCTTAGAAGGCGTAAATTGCTTGTTTAGGAAGGACTGTGCATATATATATATATATATATATATATATATATATATATATACACACACACATATATATATGTGCACATACACACGCACTTCGTATATAAACAGATGCATGTAAGAAGAATTGTTCTATCCCAATAGCAAAATATATATACATCCCTCAGAATAACTACCGCACAACCCCCCAGAATATGATACATCCTTAGACTACCTCGCAATCAACCATCAGCACAGCACCACCACCAATAGGCCGACAGGGTCTCTAAATTCGACCCAATTAATAGACAAAGCTATTAAGCATAAACAAATACATTTATGTGGCCAGGGTAGACCGACAAGGTCTCAAAAAAAAGCGATGTGATGTTGGGTAGGGGCTCTTTTAAACAAAAAATCGAGTATGATAAACCAAATTTAACAAAAAAACAAATTTTCACCTTAATATACAAATTTATCTTTAAACGATAACATAAAAAACATTGATATAATTTTAAATAAAATAGAATTTAAATTATGGCTAATTATTTCATTTCTTGTCTTTTACAATTAGGGAATTATCCAAACAGCGTTATTTAAAACAAATTTTTGCATTAATAAACAAATTTATCTTTTAGTCATATCATAAAATAATAATTTAAACAGCACATATCGTTAAAATATCTTATTTTCCACAGTAATGTTTAGAAGGCAGTATATATATATATATATATATATATATATATATATATTTTTTATTTTTTTTTATTTTTTTATTTATTTAACCGATGCAATCCACAAGAATAAATGCCAGCTTGCGCTATTTATTTAATTTGTATACCAAATGATTTCTAAATTTGAAGCAACATTCTTTACATGGATTTATTCCAAACAGCGAATTATTTAAAACAAATTTTCACCATAATATACAAATTTAACTTTAAACTATAATATAAAAATATGAATATAATTTTGTATTAAAACTAGATTTTAAGTTTTAGTAGGGCATACCCAGTAAATGCCATTTTCTATGCATATTTATAAAAAATGGAATTTATGGCATAACTTAGATATTTTGCGCATTTCTCTTCAACATCACTGCAATATTTTTAATGCAATTTTAAAACCAGCCATTGGATCATATTAAATCTTACTATTCACGGATTAAAGTAAATTTTCTTCAGTGTAATTCTCGAATTAAACGCTGCCTTGAGGATTTGATTCTTAATACTGTGCATTGTCACAAACCCATTTAAAAACGGAGAAGATTGGGGCTTTCTATCCAGCGATAAAGAAATGCATCGATATATATATATATATATATATATATATAATAGAAACGACATAAGTATTAAGGAACGTTTCTGCACACGAGGAGGATAGATAACGAAATAATGAAAAATGAGGTGTGCAGAAACGTTCCTTAATACTTATGTCGTTTCTATTCATTTATATACTGCGCGGTCATTGCAGTTATTTGTTGCATATATATATATATATATATATATATATAAATATATGTATATATACATATATATATATATTATATTTATATATATAGTGCTCTACCAAGAAGAGAACATAAGTATACTAACATGAAGGTTCGAAATATTAAGAATAGATTTTAATATAAGAGGTTTACCTACGTAATGAGGTTTTCTACGCATATTTATAACTGAAACTTCAACAAATCATTTACAAGATACTCTTGTCATTCTTTCCCTACGCATATGTGACAACTATGTCCATCAGTTAATGATGCAGCAGTGGGATGTTGTATAGATAACACAGGCATAAATAACTTAGTCTATGCTGATGATATGGTGTTAATAAGTCGTTCTGTTAAAGGCCTGGAACGGCTACTAAAAGTCTACGAAGTGTATTCAGAGAAACCTGATATTCTTTTTAATGTTACAAAAACTAAGGTTATGCAATTTCAATCTGTAAACTATAATCAGCTAGCTGATGTTAGATTTTAAAATGAGATGTGAAGTAATTGAGGAAGTACAAGAATTTAAGTATTTGGGTTAAACAATCACCAGCTCCTTTTGTGATGACTCAGATATAAGAAAACAATCTCGAAGCCTTTGCGCTAAGCCGAATATGACTATAAGTAACTTCTGGCTCTGTACAAATGAAGCTGAAGACACTCTCTTTCGTACTTTCTGCACTAATATATACGGACAGCAACTCTGGGTGAATTATAAAAAAGGTTCTGGCAGAACTCTAAATTTGCTGTACAACAGGTCTTTTCGACTCTTACATAAATCACCCCCGAGATGCTCAGCTTCACAAGTGTTTGGAATCCGCAATATCCCGAGCTTCCCGGAGGTAACAAAATACAGTCTAATGCAAAAATTACAAATTCAATCAACCCGATCATCCAAGCTATCCATGAGTCCTGCCGTTTGTCGTCAAAGCTATGGAATTCTTGGTACGGAAACGTCTGTCTGTAGCTCCACTTAACTCCGACATTACTGTATTAGTTCTAATCATTTGTATATATTTCTATCCTTAGTATGTGAACTATCATTGTATTAATAATATTTGTCATATGGATTATAGTGTACCAATAAACCTTTTCATTTTCATTTGGATTCATTTTCTGTCTGTCTGCGTCTCTCTCTCTTTCTCTCTCTATCTATCTATCTATCTATCTATCCGTCCTGCGCATGCGCAGATACGACTATTGTAGAAATTTGTAAATGCCCACAAAGGTATCACTGTTCAATCAGGAAGTGTGTGAGTTGAGATTGGTGTACAGCTATTCGTCACTCGAAATGGGTCAACGCAGCCACATATAAAAATGGGGCCATTTTCAGTACGAGTGCCTATTAACCGATATTTTTCAGTGAATAACTACGCATTGCTAGTCAAAGTGAATACAGACAGTGAATTTTCGTCACGAGACGTATACGAAGTTGGCGATATTGCGTAAGTTACATTTGCGAAGTGAAATGAGTATACACACACACACACACACATATATATATATATATATATTATATATAGTCACAGCAAATAGAACTGAGACCTTTCCATATAAACTCCATTGTCAAGCTGCCCCAGTTTAATTTGCCAGAGTGGCTCTATACGAGTGACGAAATAATCTTGCGGTGTCTGGCAACTTGCCAGGAAACAGAGCGTGAGTATGGGACAAATCAACGGCTCTCATTGTGCATGTAGCAGTTGTTGGGAGTGTTACTGCCTTTACCGCTCCAACCTAAGTGCACAGGATTACGAAGCTTGTGCTTTGTGACGTTATAATTTTTTATTCATACAGTGAATATGGGTGCTACCATTCTTTCTAAAGAGGAGAAAGCACGTATTATTGCTTGGAGGCAAGAGAGAGTCCCCATCAAGGAAATTTGTCGTCGTAGCGGCCGGGGGAAATCCATCATTATGTGCTTGCTTGCTGCGGCTGTGGGCCTACAAACCTGCCTACAAACCTTATCGTGATCGCCCTAGGAAGAAGACAAAGTCCACAGATAACCTTCTGCGGCGAGAAGTCATCAAGAACCCACAAATGACCGCCTCCCAGCTTAAAGGAAGTCACCCAAAATTGCTACAGAACATGTCCTTACGCTGCATACGTCATCGACTCCAGAAGGATCTTCAACTTCCCAGCAGAAGCGCCGCACGGAAGCAACTCCTGACCAAACGCATGCGGGAGCAACGGCTTACTTTTGCTAGGACGTATAAGGCTTGAACCCCTGAGCATTGGAGGAAGGTCATGTGGTCGGATGAAAGCACCTTTCAGTGTATTCCAAGTCGTGCTGGTAAGGTGAGACGACCCCCCAATGTTAGCCGATACCACCCTTTGTACACCATCTGCACCATCAAGCACCCGACATCAGTGATGGTTTGGGGTTGTTTCAGTGGTTCTCATGGGCGCGGTGGTCTGTATTTCTTGCCCAAAAACACTACCATCAATGCAGACAGGTATATTACTGTTTTAGAGGACCATCTGCTTAATTTTTACGAAATACAGGGCGCCATTGTTTTCATGCACGACATTGCGCCTTGTCATAAGGCGAAAAAAGTGTCAAAGTGGCTTGCTGGCAATAATATTAACGTGCTGAAGTGGCCAGGAAATAGCCCTGACCTGAATCCCATCGAGAACTGCTGGAATGTCATGAAGCAGAAGCTTTCAAACATCGACACCACATCACTCGATAGTCTGCAGCGCGAGATCAAGTCGTTGTGGATTAAGAACATGACCTTGGATTATTTTCAAAAACTGAGTGATAGCATGCCGAAACTTCTCCAGATGGTCATCAAGGCCAAGGGCAACATAACTAAATATTAATGTAAGTGTTAAACTACTCATTTGTCATATTTTCAAAGTAGGCCAAATTCTATATGGAAAGGTCCCAGTTCTATTTGCCGCGACTGTATATATGTAAACCCACAAGGAAAAAGAAAAATGATTCCAAGGTGTTTCGTGTATTCAAAAGTACACACCCTGACGAGGTGTACTTCTGAATACACGAAAGGCTACGGAATAATTTTTTTCCTTGTGGGTTTACATCATTCATTCATTTCACGTGTTTAATTGTGAAATTCATTCCATATATATGTATACACAGTATATATATATGGTAGTGTGATTTTATCCTATTGATCCACAGTGCGGGAACAACGGTGGTACTTTTCAACGCAGCTGATCTGGGGGAATTGTTTTCGTCGCAGGATGTGGCTAACAATTATGAAGCTGAGCAGATTGAAACAATGGACAGCAATACGCACGAACTGTAAGTATAAAAATTATATACCCGTATTTCCGCCAAATCTTTTTTTTACTTCTCTCTCTCTCTCTCTCTCTCTCTCTCTCTCTCTATATATATATATATATATATATATATATATATATAGTGACCGGTCAAATGATAAACAAATTACGGATGGCTGTAATTTACGTAAATTAGCTCCTAGAATTCGACTGAATATATTTTTTAAGTTAAGACCTGTATTCATATTTTCTCTTTTTTAATACAAATTAAACTGTGGCGTGTAGTAAATTTTTTCTTTTTCTACACATTTTTTACAAATTAATATTTTTATAATATAATTTAATTGTTAGACCTTACTGCCGCTAATCACGATTTAACCTAAACCCTCGTCAAACGCGTACAATTGAACTAACCGGGCAATCAATTAACCTAACCGGGGCTGTTTAAGCCTCTCTCTCTTCTATTATGATATTATATTTGCGTCAAATTCACCTAAAATATGTATATTGTCAATAAACCTAGGCGTCTGTTATTAATTTTTATAAATTATACTTGCTAGATGTGGTTATTGAGCAAAGTATTTTGAACAAACTCACATATCTGATTCGCGTACGGGTGACAATATGAAGTGTTTTATTTTTTTCATTATTTTAATATATAATTATATATTATTTTAGTTAGTAATTATAAAACTCGTGAGCTTATTTTATCTGGTTTGGAAAATTTTATAGCCAAATTGTATTTGAATGATAAGTGGATGAAATTTTTTGTAAAACCCTGGGTATATATGATAAGATTGAACAATGAGTATATCTGAAGTGGAAAAAACAAATATTCATAATTCAGAGCCCCGGAAACTTTCTTCAGAAAAAATAATTTAAAAATTTCTGTCTACAGCCGTACCTTTTTTTTAAAGGACGTGGGGGGCTGGAACGCGTTATAGAATCTTTTCGTAATAGCTTTGAAGAAACTGAAATAATCGATGATGATCTGAGCATGGGGGTTGAAGTTTTGCTGGACACTCGATCCAACGAATGCCAGGTCGTCGGAGAAGTGATGTGAGTGTTTTCTTTTTCTTTTGTGTGTTTCGGGATAAGAATAAGCATTGTATTTTCAACATTTTATTAAATGATAAAACTATGAGGATTGTTTTATAAATTAATACATAATAGGGTTCACTGTATACATCACATTTTCAATGTTTCTCACACGTATAGGAGTGACATTGCTATCAACTTTTTTTATACATTATATATATATCCAACTTAATTTATTTACAGAATTAGCATTCATTACATTTTTTAATAATTTACAGAACATAAGCCTCGTCCTTGAAAGCTACACAAATTAATATTATTGGGTACATTTTATAATTTTACACAATATTGTTACAACTGATGAAGCTACAATTATATATATATATATATATACGCATAAAACTTCAGACAATACACGGAGTGCATATAAACGGGAACAGGTTTTTTATGTGGTTGCATACCATTTCATCATTCTGTTCGGTGTCGCACAAATCGAATAATTTTGAAAAATTTGTAAATTCGTTCCCGCGGGCCATATGCATGAGAAAGGAAAGGCAGTACATGCCGCAAGTATTGCTAAGTAGCCCTGGAATTGGTAAGGGTTCCAGACAATTTTTGGGAATGTGCAATTGCTCGAGAAATTTTACAATAATAGCATCATTCCAAGGATGTCCCTCCAGTGAATTAAAATAGTACATTCGCTCCCTATTTTTAAAATAAACGGCTATCCAGTGAATACCTTCTCCGTCACTAACATCCGTATTAGAATAAGTGCGCAGCAGTTTCTCGTAGCTGGAAGCTTCAGAGTTTCATTCTTCGCAAATACACAGTTAAATTGGGAGCGTGTGACTCGGTCGCTATTCATTACTATCTGGAATGTATTCGTATCAATTTTTAAAAGTCTGTGACTACACTTTTAAACCTATCAATCTCTATTAAGTCTTGCTATTCCAGGTAAACTAGAACACTAATAGGACCGTCTAGCGGATTGGCGAAGTCCAATCTGACTGAGATGTTTCCACTCTGCTGTGGGTTTATGTGCGTATTTAACTCCCAGAAAAGTCTGCCGAGATGTCAAATGGGTAAAGGTTAACATATTCGACGAAGTCCTTCTATATTACGATGATTCCTAATTCGTTGCAAGTACCGGCAATATGTGCAAGATTACTATAAGCTCTCAAGCAAAGCGGAAACACGGCTTCTGTTGAATAATCCGTTTTTAATGTCCCCCGTAAGGCAACTCCATTGACGTATATGGTTATATTTTTAAGACCGAAATTTTCGAAATTAAAGGCGTTCTTTTAATATTTTCCATTCATAGAAACGTGTCCTGCATTCCAATTAATGACTTTTTAGGTAGCGTACCAAGGGCAACATTTTCTATCTGCTTCGATGTCAACCCTAATGGCACCTTGTATAATTTGAGCTGGACTTTGTTAATCGGGTATTTTACTGTGCCGTGTAGTAAATTTTTTTCAATTTCTTGTTGTTTAGTCGAGCTTAATTTAACTCGACGCACGCGACATATGTTTCCATAACATGAATCACCACAGGTTTCGCGCTCTCTTCTTGGTCAGCTCACAGATTTAAGCAAATATTAGGGATCGTACGAGTGAACTTTATTTTCATATCGACCCCATTCACAAGCAGCTTCTCCTGGAATGTGAAATATCTATGTAGGCGTCCGAATCATTCATATATCTTTCTAGGATTTTTAATTTTTGCTTTATACTACTTCCATCTTTAGCTTGATAATAACCTACGGAAGTTAAAAAGGTATCCTTCGCTTCCTTTGAAAAGTTGAGGACATTTTCCAGATAGGCTCATAGGTGGTAGTAGCTAGATCCTGCCGAGATGTTGACCTGATTTAAATACAAGTCGCACTGACTGAATATGGAATGTAGAAAGTTTGTTTGTGAGAATAAACGTATTTGTCTTCGCAATCCGTTCCATCTGAATGTGCTATTCGTAGTTTAGCATATATATGCAGACAGCTTGAATAAAAAAAGTAAGGGTCTGAGCTAGGGATCACGAACTCTATAGGAGCATTCAGTGAGCTAATGGTGTTTACCGGATTTACTGTAATAAAGTCACTGTGCTCAATAGAAACTTGTGTATGGGCATGCCAAAGAGGGCCAGATCCGATTTACAACATTGTGAACTACACGGATGGATGAAACGCTCCATGGCAAGCCAAAACAGTGACACTTCTCTCGGCAAGTGTAAACGGTCTATGATTCATGAGAGCAACGCCCTTAGCTTATATCATTTTAAAAAGTGATCAACCATAGGTTTCACGCGCTTAGAACACTTCTTTTTTGATGATCTTTTACGTTTAACGCCACGTGCTGGTAACCCCTTCTTCCTCCGTACAGGACTCTCCTTCTTCTTCCCTCCACCATGCATTTTTATCTTTGCATATTTGATGATCTCGTCCCGTGTATGCTTTAAGTGCTTTTTAGAGCTTCTACCATGTTAAGACCTGATTGTAAAGCTTTCCTGCCGAGATATCTGGCAGAGGACAGCCGTACGCAGCATGGTTGTAAAAATGGATCCAATCCCACTCCCACGTTGGTATCTCACCCCTCGATAGATTGGGAAAGGCCTTCTGGTCATTATATCACAGTGCGACGAAAGTGCAGCTTCAATGTTAATCTCCCGTCACCGAATGGAAAAATTTTCCCCTCAATAGTTCTTATATATATTGAGATATTGGTTAGTAGGTTAGTTGCGACATTGACATAATGAGGCTTGTCGTATGTAATGCTTATGCTCCTTCCTCTATGATTGGGAATGTGAGCGATACGCAGCAGGCGCGCCTGGGTATCCACAACAAACTGATGTTCTACGATATTGCTGTAAATATAGCACATGTCCGGGTGAGGGTAGCCATCGTTCAATTGCTCCAATTTCAGCAGGTACATTAAGCTGCACAAGTCATGTTGTGCTTCGTGAACGGTATCTCTTTAGAGGGCTGCTCCATATCGGCCCTCGGTTATAATCTTTAACAGCCCTTTGTCTTTAATATTTCTGATAACCTCTGATTTTAGAGACAGAATATGTGCCGGGGTATCTTTGTTTACGATTTCATATACTAAATCATCCGTAAGATTTGATCTTTTCAAACTACCATTTAAGTCGCTCACAACATCCTCAGCTGCGCCATAATGACCCGGTCCTAGTGTTACTACTGTAGTGTAGTACTGTGCCTCTCCACTCCGGGCTGCACGCATGGTTTCGTACCGAGTTACCCCAGCCTTTCACACTCATCACGGCTTCTAAGAACGGTAAAAACGGATTCTTTATTATCAGTACTTAAAAACTTGTAGCCAATTGAATTTCGCATACTCCTACCTCATATGATTCACGCCCCAATTCAATGGATCCGTGGAGTTCTGTTACAAAGTTGGTCAAGGTGTTGCCAGGATGTACAGAGAAGAAGACGGGAGTGTGTCGTAAAAGTGGTTAGGCGTCATGTTGCGTACGGTTTAAGCTTCATTATTGCATCAGCTTTTATATAGGTGTTGAAGCTTTCTGGGTGCCCTAGCCATTTCACCGGATACATTTTTCTCTTTCCTGAACCTTTGTTGCCTAAAAGTTTTTCAATTTTAAACTCATATTTCCTAAATTAAATGTCACTTTCTGCATCTCTTCGCAGTAAAACCCTCCTGCAATTTCTTCCCCATTCAAATCTTCTACGTAATACAGCATTATATCATGTTTAGGTCTCATAGGCCTAACTTTAAAGATATTACCCGAGCGCGACAGCCTAACATAATCATTGATTTTCAAACGCGCAGAGTGTGGTGGCACTCTACGAATGTCTTTTCTGTACCTCTTTCTAAAATTTCGCTAGGTGTTGTACCAATCGCACGGTGGTGTGAACAGTTATATGATGAGGCCAGCGAATCCAGAATGTCTATATAGCTGTATGTGTTTTTATGTGTGAAATAGCGGTGCATGCGTTCCTTTATGGTACGTTGAACTCTATCAGTTAAAGATGCCTTATGTATAAGTTTGCTAGTGTAATAACTGATGTTAGACTCTGTCAGTATGTTCTTAAAAGCTCGGCCTATAAATTCTTTCTCCTTGTCCATACAAAAATAGCCAGGAATCCTGTTTTCTTTCAACATCCGCGTTTTGGCTGGTTTAGCAACTGTTTCAGGCGATTTATTTTTCAGTGGAATTAACCACAAATATCTAGAGAATGCCTCTATTATGAATAGGATGTAGCGGTAGCGACCATTATACACTGAATATCTCTGCATGTCTGTTAAATCTGCCTGCCAAATGGAATCAATCGAGGCTGCTGTCTTGGCCGTTTTAAACCTTTTTCTCACCGGCTCATGAAGTGTATAAGCATCCAGCTCCCGCAAAATCTTCTCAACATCTTTTTTCCCTACACCATCTTTATAAACGCTTCTGTACAGTTTATTAACGCCGCCGTAGGAGGTTGGGCAAGAAGTATCACAATAACGGTTTCGTAACCGTTTAATGGCCGGTACCATATCTGATTGATGTAAGAATTTGTAACTTGCATCAATTAATGCTTCCAACTATTTTTGTACAAAAAAATGAAATTATAAATACTTTTTTATTTTTTCATATATTTTTATGATGTTCCCAAAATGAGAACGTTGGCATGTTCGGTCATAAGATTTATGAGGATATATAAGGATTATGATAAACCAATATAAAGCTTATGTAAAATGTTTATTTCAATGTAGAAAATTATATGTAACTAAACTGAAACATTTTTTCGCAGAATATAAGAAAAATCAAGTTTGATATATATATATGTTACGCCCAAACATCGAAATTGCTCAATGAGCGAAAAAAAACAGCTACAACGCGTTGTGGATGCACCTAAGTGACCACACGCCGATGTTAGAGATTTTTCGCTTCATGGCCGTTCTCAAAGAACCGCAACGCGTTCTGGACAATTCAGATATGACCACAACGCGTTGTGGACGATTTGAAACGACCACACACCGATGTCTTTCATCAAATTCTATTTAAACACGTCGTATATTGAAAGATGTAAACACGACGTACATTTATCGACGTACTCACCGATTAAAAAGCAAAGTTAAGCAGATATGCTAGAAAAAAGATAAAGTCCTTTGAAAAATGATTATCAATGATTTGGCCGTAGGTTTCGATTAAATTTAAGCAACTTTAGAATGAGACGTAACTGTAAAAATTAACCAACTGGTAGGGTAATTGAATGCCCTGTTAGGTCAACTGAGTGCCAGGTTAGGTTAACTGAATGCCCGGTTAGGTTAATTGTACGCCCTTAATGATTGGTTAGGCTAAGCCGGTTTTTTTGTTAGTTTTAACGAAAATATCACGACAACCTAACCAATCGTCAAGGGCGTACAGCTGACCTAACCTGGCATTCAATTAACCTAACCGGGCATTCAATAATTTTCAAATCGTCCACAACGCGTTGTAGTTGTTTGGGAACGGCCATGAAGCGAAAAAATATCTAACATCGGTGTGTGGTCACTTAGGTGCATTCAGAACGCGTTGTGGCTGTTTTTTCGCTCACTGAGCGATTTCGATGTTTGGGCGTAACATATATATATATATATATTATAATATATATATATATATATATATATATATATATATACGAAACCAAAAACGTATTTTATTGGCACAGATAAGAAAAATCAAGTTTGATATGAAAATAAAAATGAAAATGAAAACGAAAACGTTTATTGGCAGACTATAGTCCATATGAGAAGTATTACTAATACAATGATAGTTCACATACTAAGGACAGAAATATATACAGTTCATTAGAAATAATACAGCAACGTCCGAGTTAAGTGGAGTTACAGACAGACGTACCATGCATTCCATAGCTTAGAAGACAAACGGCAGGACTCATGGATAGCTTGGATAATCGGGTTGGTTGATTTTCTAATTCTTTGCATTAGACTGTATTGAGCACGTCTTGTTACTTCCAGAAAACTCGGGACATTGCAGGTACCAAACATTTGCGAAGCTGAGCATCTCGGGGGTAATTTATGTAAGAGTCTAAAAGACCTGTTGTACAGCAAATTTAGAGTTCTACCAGAACCTTTTTTATAATTCACCCAGAGTTGCTGTCCGTATATATTACTGCAGAAAGTACGAAAGAGTGTGTCTTTAGCTTTACTTGTACCGAACCGAAAGTTCCTTCTTGTCATATTCGCTTTAGCACAAAGGCTTCGAGATTGTTTTCTTATATCCGAGTCATCACTCAAGGAGCTGGTAATAGTTTGACCCAAATACTTAAACTCTTGTGCTTCTTCAATTACTTCACCATCCATTTTAAACCTAATATCAGCTGGCTGATTACAACTTTTAGGATGAAATTGCATAACCTTAGTTTTTGTAACATTAAAAAGAATATCACGTTTCTCTGAATACACTTCGCAGGCTTTCAGTAGCCAATCGAGACCTTTAACGGAGGGACTAATTTACACCATATCATCGGCATAAACTAAGTTATTTATTCTTGTGTTATCTATACAACATCCCACTGTTGCCTCATTAATTGAAGCAATTAATTCGTTAATATACCTATTAAACAGCATAGGGGAGAGCAAGGAGCCTTGTCTCACCTCTCAAGAGGAGCCAAAATATTCGGATAGTACATTGCCCTACCTAATGGTAAAAGATTGGTAGGAATACCAAATTTTCAATAAATTTAATATGTACATGGGAACCTTCCTCTCTTCTGGTGTTCTAAATAAAATATTGTGGTTCACTCTATCATATGCCTTATTTATATCTAGGAAACAACTATAAATAGTTGAATTACTGTCAATTTATTTAGATATTGTTTCTTTAAGTACAGAGATACACAGGTCAGTTGAGTGGGACCTTTTAAAGACAAACTGATTAGATGTCCCTAGGTAATCATTTAATCGGAGTAACAAGAGTTTTTCTAGTAGTTTCGAGAAACAGGAAGCGACAGCAATAGGCCTGTAATTATTGCTGGATAGAATGTCCCCATACTTATTTTTTACCAGGGGCAAGATATATACCCTCATGAACTCTGCAGGGATATGCTATGAGCAAGCATGGCTGATAAGAGCAATGATATATGCAGACATACTACGTCATTATCATATTTTAAGTGCTCATTTGATAGGTCATCTACCCCTGACGCAGAACCAGTCTTTAACTCTTTAATTAACCTCTTTACTTCAGGAACTGATATCAAAGTATTTTCCCTTGTTCCTCCCACAGTCGTTTCGCTGCAATCTCTCTTAAGATTATCCCGACTCACACTGTTAAAAATGTTTGAGTAATTAGGGCAATTAGAGTTAGAGTAATTAGAGCAATTTCATCCTCCCCCTACATCCTATCGATTGTCTGAGGGAGGACACTTTTGACACCCGTTTCATTCTTAACAAATTTCCAAAATTTGTTACTATTGTTATTTATGCGAGCTTTACAGGCTTTTGATGCTCGAATAGACTCTTCTTCCCGTTTGCATGGCCTTATGGCCGCCTTACAGTATACTGACCCCTACTTCTACACATATTCATGTATACTGGTCCTAATCTGAGTCTACCATGAATGCACCACAGAGCAAAGGCGTCTTTCGATTCCCTCTTCAGGTGGGCAATAAAATCATTCCATCCAGGAATAATCTTAGTATGACTGTTGTAAGATTTAATCAGGGGTCTTCCTGCTTCTCTTAACAGGGGTACTAAATTATTATAATATCTATCTGAGTTTAGAGTGAGACTCATTTGAGCAAGGATTACTACAGGCAAGATGCAAAATTTCTAAATTATTAAAGAGGTGACTTGTTCTGTCTTTGTATTCTATTCTTTGTTGCATATGAACATTAGACCAATCGACGCGATTATTCTTACCTATTGAGTTCTTGTTATTTCGTGTTGCACATAAATTGGTAAAATTAATTACTAGTTCTAATGGTCTTTGATCAAAAAGAAGGAAGTCATGCAGAATATGAACGCTAACAATTCGATCCTTTAGATTATTACTAGTGAGACAATGATCAATCCACCTGGTGGTACCACTCATATCACTAACGTATGCAAAATTACCACTGGTTACCCCTTATACATCTACATCACATACTTAATTTGGCCGACTCGCACATGTTACACAATTGTACAAAGAATTTCGAGCTCACATGTGCGTTAAAGTCCCCCATTATTATACAGTGAGAATATTTCGGTTTATCTGATAATGACTTAATTTTGTACAGCAAATCAATGTATTCATCTAGATTACTGCCGTTGTTGTATGGTAAATAGCAGTTTACAATTAATATGCAAGCGTTGTTCACTTGTAATTCAATGCCTAACAACCTTAAATTATCGCTTGTTAAAAATGTTGTGTTTTGACAAATTTTTCCTTATGAAGAGAGCAACACCACCAAAAGGCACACCGTACATTAATTCAAGTGACAAATCTACTGCTGATGACGCATGGTACATGAAGTCATCTTGGATGGTAGAGAGGAATTTTAGCTCTTGCTTAGGTAGCCAGTGCTCTTGCAGGAGTATCAAATCTGCACTGTTACAGATTTTATGTACATCTACAATTGAATTCCTCACTGAGCTTACGTTATATGAGACTATTTTCAACAAGTTTTCCGCCATGACTGATAGAAAATTTATTATTAACATGATTATTATTATACACCGTACAAATTTCAGGCATTACCGTTAGGGCGCCTATTATTATTATTATTATTATTATTATTATTATTATTATTATTATTTTGCCTGTTATCAACTCTCCTGGAAAAGTGAATAAACTCCTTAACAATAATACCGTTTCGCCACTGACTCACATTGTACGGGTTGAAATGCGAATTTACACCTTTAATTATTACTTTAAATAAGTTATAATACGGAGATTTTATGTTTAGTTTATTAACTAACAGTATACTGTGTTCACCTCAGTATATCTTCCACCATGTGTCGAATATCGCTCTCCTCGTTCGAGAGCTGAATTCGCGACACAAAGAGGGTGAGATTCCTCGCTGGTGGCCTTGCCGCGAAGACAGGTTGAGGAACCCTCCGTGAAGAGTGCCTGTTAACTGTGACCCACTCGTCCTCTTCCCTCACTCTCACTGAGGCAGGGTTCGCCTGCCTGGTGGGTGGGTGGCACGACCTTGGGGGGATAGGAGGCCCCCTCACCTACTCTGTGCTTTGGTGAGGGTCTGTTAGCGGTGTTTATATCCTGACGGACGCGCGTGCCCCTCCTTCTTCGGTGGGAGCGGGGGGAACTGCACGCCGAGCGAGGCGTTTGAGTAATCGAACGCCTCTCCCCTGCAGTGGAAGGTAAGGAAGAGGGCAGTGATGCCTCGTCTATTGGCATCGGACAGTCCCTGTTCCTTATTGTGAAATCGGGAGCAGAAGTCCTTTCCTTAACGGGAGGGAGGTTGACCGCTTCCCCTGCATGCTGCGTTTCCACCCCACATTCAGGGGAGGAGTTGGGGAAGGGGATTTCGTTTCCCTCGCTGTCCGACGCGCTTCTTAGGGTTCTGACTTGCTGAACAACTTCCGAGTAACTGGGTTTTCGGTGGAGCGTCACTTTCAACGCATCTAACTCTGATCAGAATTGTTTTAGCGAAATTGCATTTTTATGATTTGACACCACATGTTGGTGTTTCAGTTCAACTAATATGTATATACAGGGCGTCCCAAAAAAATGTATACACACTTTAACAGCTGATAGCTCAATTGATGTTTCTTTCTTTCCAAGTTAAACCCATTAGAATTAATAATGGCAGTCAGACTAAGCTTTGAACAAAGGAAATTCATTCTAAAATGCTACTGGAAGTGTGAAAACGCAGTTGAAGTGCAAAACAGTTTAGGAGGGAGTTTCAAACAGATCCACCAACGCGACTTACCATCACTCGAATTAGAGATAAGTTTGAAGCCGATGGAACTGTTCAGAATGTCCACAAGAAGCGTTCCGGAAGACCACGGACATCGACAAGCCCCACAAAGCAAGAAAGAGTACTGGAAACGTATCACCAAAGTCCAAGAAAATCTGTGCAGCAAGCGAGTAGTGAGGTAGGAATTTCAGAATCGTCTGTCCAACGCATTTTGAAGCGCTGTCAATGGAAAAGTTACATTCCAAGATTAGTCCATGCTATTAATGAAGATGATCCGGACCGAAGAGTGGAGTATTGCGAGTGGTACTTGGCACGATGTGGATGTGGATTGGACGAAGGGGTTTCGAAGAATACCCTCCGCGTTCACCAGACCTCACACCACTAGACTTTTTTTTATTGGGATACTTAAAAGACAAAGTCTACGCTATAAAACCTGCAACAGTCGCTGAATTGAGAGCAGCCATTGAACGAGAATGCACACAAATACCAAACGAAATGTTTCGTGATGTTTGCGATTCCATTGCTTCGCGTTATCAGCAGTGCCTGGACCAGAACGGACGTCAGTTTGAAAACAGGCGTTGACAAAACAATTAAATAATGTCTGTAGATTCTATTACATTTTGAAAATGAAATGTATTTTAATAAACACTGCCTTTATAATTATTTAAAGTGTGTATACATTTTTTTGGGACGCCCTGTATATATATATATATATATATATATATATATATATATATATATATATATATATATATATATATATTATCTTACTTTAGGTATACTTTGGGCGAGTTTGAACGATGGTTCAGGATCGACCTGCGGTCGAACCCTCTGCACCATCCCGCCTCATTTGCGGGATTTGGTAAAGGAGGGAATTGCTATCTGATCTCCTCCTGCCCTCGTAGCCAGCCACGCATGGCTGGTCAGGGACTTTGCACAAGAATCTGTCCAGCTGGTTCTTGAAGTTATTCAGGTCGGTGTGTTGGAGATTCCTCACTTCTTTTGGTAGGACATTGAAAAGCTTTGGGCCTCGTATTCTGAGGGTATTTTGCATCCTCGTTTCCATGGCCCCTTGTCTCACCGCAGCTGGGACCGTACAAAATCTGTTTCTTTTCTCATTCCAGTTTGTTTCTATGTCATTTCTAAGGTTAGTGACAGAGCCCTCAAGTATTTTCCATATGTATATTATTGTATATTATTGTGTACCGCTCGCGCCTTCTTTGGAGAGAGTTGAGTTCCAGGGATTGTAGTCGAGACCAGTTGTCTTCACCTTCCGTTTCCTCTATCTTAGACGTAAAAGTCCTTTGTATAGCTTCACTGTTAGCAATATCTCGTTTCCTGTGTGGGCTTGTGAGTACTGAACAATACTCATTTATTGCAAGGACTAGAGTCTTCAATAATTTGAGCATGATGTTTGCTTTTCTGCTGCGGAAGCTCCTCCAGATGATTCCCATTATTTTTCTAGCCGTTATAATTTTGATTTTATAGTGTTTTCTGAATTCTGCACCCGACGACATCATTACTCGTATACATATATATCAGGTTGTAACATAAATTCTGCTCGATTAGAAAACGGACGATAGATAATAGAATAACCTCAAGATAATGTGAAATAGTTTTAGAAATGTTGCAAAATACACGGGGCGACAGGTTCGCACAGGTTTTATCACGATACAGAATGATACAGAGTGACTTAGGCTAGTGTAGGCTTAGGCTAGTGTAGGATAATGCTAATGAATATTTTCTCTGGTGTTTTTCATACAGTTACAACGCCACCCCTACGATATTACAGTAATTGAAAAAACATGGAGCCCACGAAAGAGCATATTCGACCTGTGATGCTGTATGTGTTCCATAAAGAATCAAACGCTAGTGAATCCGCAAGAAACATTCAATGAGTTTATGGAAATGATGTTGTGAGCGAATGGATGTGTAGGAGATGGTTTGAGAAGTTCAGAAATGGAGACTTCAGTCTGAAAAATTATCAACGAACAGGACGACCAAATGAGTCAGATGAAGAGTTGCTGTAAGCAACAGTGGAGGAAAACCCAACGGTAACTGTAAAAGAACTTGGCCTGCAACTCGGCGTTAGCCATATGACCATTCATCGTCATTTGAAGCTGTTAGGAAAAGTAGTGAAGGTTGGAAAATGGGTTCCGCATGATTTGTCACAAGGGAATCTTCAACATCGAATCGATATTTGCACATCACTGCATTCTCGGCAACTGCAGGCACCGTTTTTGAATCGGATCGTCGCTGGGGATGAAAAATGGGTCCTCTACAGTATAACAATATTAAGCGTCGACATCAGTGGCTTAGCCGTGAAACAAAGCTTGAACCTCACCCAAGGAATGGACCCCATCCAAAGAAAATTTTGCTATGCGTTTGGTGGGATATGCAAGGAGTTATTAATTTTGAGCTTCTGCCAGATAACGAAACAATCACAGCTGAAGTCTACTGCCAACAACTCCAACGATTGAAGATGGCATTACGAGAAAAACGTCCTGCATTAATTAATCGCAGAGGTGTTCTGCTCCACCAGGATAACGCGCGCCCTCACACTGCTCGAATCACCACTGACTAATTGGAGGCATTTGATTAGGAAAAAATGCCTCATCCACCTTATTCTCCGGACATCGCACATTCAGACTACCATTTATTCAGAAGTCTGCAACACCACCTAGATGGACAAAAGTTGCAATCCAGGGAAGCTATCGAAAACGAAGTGATCGCTTTTTTTAACTCGAAATCAAGGGATTTCTTCGAACGTGGCATAAAAAACTTTTCTACAGGTGGGAGGAGCTTATAGAAAAAGAAGGGAATTATATTGATGATTAATTTATCATTATGTCATTTAATTTTTGTTGTGAATAAACTAAAAATTCGAGCAAATTTGTCCTTATAAGTCGTTTAATTTTTGTTCTGAATGAACTAAAAATTCGAGCAGAATATATGTTACAACCTTATATATATATATATATATATATATATATAATATATATATATATATATATATATATATATACGAAACTAAAAAACATTTTATTCCTAGTTTCAAGTTCAAATAAAATCATTTCTTATGATATATTGCACTACAGTCTTTACGCAACTTTTTCTCGCATTTTATGCACTGTAATCTTGTATTCTTTTGGCAAACCGTACATCTACCTTGATTACATAATTCTAAAAAGTGATTTATGCCATCATATCGCGCTGCCTTACAAAGTGGGGCAGATGGGCCTCCTTGTCTGCTTCGTTCTTACTGAACTTTTATAAGTGATCTTGCAACTTCCTCTCTAAACTGAAGGAGAGAAAGAGTTGTGGAGCTATTTACAGGTTGGTAGAACCGGAATGCAGCAACAACGGACATATTCAAAATATGAGAAAATAGATTTTCACCACTTTTTAGAGCGTAAGCGTGGCCTGTTTGAAGACAGTATCCGATCCAGTACATCAACTCCTCCCATTCCTTTATTGTGCATACTGATGAGGAATGGTTGAGTTACAACCTTTTTTGTCACTTGCTTTACTCTCCTCTCCACTTTCTGCACTGGGCTGACATCGTAGTTACTAGCAGAGCTGTGCCTCGTGGCGCTAATTTAGCGTCGCTAGTTAATTATTAGCGCATCCATTAGCGGCGCTATTTTTAAAATAGTTAGCGGAACAGATAGCGCCGCTACATTTTTAGGCAATGTTAGGGGCTGACCGCCAAGCGCTAATATAAATTAAAATGAATAGAGTCTTAGAATGGTATTCTCTATATTACGTTGCTTTTTGTGCATAATGCTGAAAGCAGAATGTATAATAATAAACAGTTTCCTGAACTGAGTATGTAAAGGAGGACAATGTCTTTCCAATAAATAAGTTTAATTATAAATATCAAATTAAGCAATTTTCTTGAATACCTAATAATCATTTTAAAGATATAATTTTGTTCGCATTCGACACTATAAAAGATAATAACAAATAGCGAACACATATAATATATGACTTACTTGACTTATTTCCCGTCCGGTTAGAGCCGGGTTGGGTCCCT
This sequence comes from Bathynomus jamesi, assembly GCA_023014485.1. Lineage (NCBI taxonomy): Eukaryota > Metazoa > Arthropoda > Malacostraca > Isopoda > Cirolanidae > Bathynomus > Bathynomus jamesi. Next base: position 292,231 of record JAJOZX010003005.1, on the reverse strand, counting down.
CTGATGACTTCTGTACTCCATCCAGGTTCGTCTGTCTCTCGCCATCGTTGCCAGCTCTCTCCATTCCCTCCCCGCGTTCCCGCTCTTAAAGCTCGCCAACCATGTGCTTCTTGGGCGTCCCCGCAGTCTAGTTCCATCCTCTCTTGCGTACATGGCTCTTCTGGGCAACCTCTCCTCCCTCATTCTCTCCACATGCCCAAACCATCTTCTCTGAATATCTTCGACTTTGTTATTCAATGGGATCTTGACGTTGGTCAGATTCCTGATCTCCTCATTGGTCACCCGGTCCGTCCATCTCACCCCACAAATCCTTCTCAAACAGTACATCTCAAATGCATTTAACTTTTTCCGCTCTTTCTCTCTCATTATCCAACTTTCAGCTCCGAACAGTACTGTTGGCAGTACTATGGATTCATATAATCTGATTCTTAGTTTCATACTGATGTGGTTGTCTGTCCAGATTTTATCCATTTTTTTCATTACTGCATATCCCAGTTTAATCCTCTCCTGCATTGCTCGATAAGTGTTGTTGTCACTAGTAAAGTAGACTCTCAGGTATTTGAATTCATGTACTTGTTCAATTTGGGCTGTTTGCAAGGCGTAGATGCACTACTTCATCTATTTTTCCTATTTTCATTATTTTGGTTTTTGCTACATTTATTTTCAGATTGTATTTGTTGCATGTTTCTTTCACTCGTTCTATCATTGTAGCCGCCTCTTCTTTAGTCTCCGCCAATAGCACTATGTCATCTGCATACCTCAAGTCCGTGCCGATTTCACCTCCTATTTTGATGGATTCTTCGTAATTCTGCAATGCCTCCCTCATTACCGCTTCCAAAAACAAATTAAATAGGTGGGGTGATAACGGACAGCCCTGGATCACACCTCTTTTTGTTGGAAATGTGTCGGTGGTTATATTTCCCTTTCTTACTGCTGCAGATGTGTTCGAGTACAATCATTGTATTAGTTCTACTATTTGCTTCTCGAATCTTTCCCTTCTCAGCACCTGCACCATCCCCTCTCTCCAGACTGAGTCGAAGGCCTTTTTGAAATCTATAAATACACAATATGTATTCTTATTATATTTCCATCTCTTTTCCGCTATTTGTCTCAATGTGAATATTTGGTCTGCCGTTCCTCTGCCCTGCCTAAACCCCGCCTGTTCCTCCGACAGCACTTCCTCTTCTCTTGTACGCATTCTGTATTGCAAGGTCTTTGCCAGAATCTTGCAGGCATCTGATAATAAACACACTGGCCTATAGTTCTCGCATTCTGTTACATCACCTTTCTTATGAATCGGGATGATTAGTCCATGCAACCAATCTGCGGGAATCGGTTCACCATTTAGCACTCTCTGTATCAATGAGGTTAGCCATTTGGCTATTGGCTCATCCCCTTCTTTCAACAGTTCTCCCGGTATATTATCTCTTCCTGGGGACTTATATAATAGTAGAGATGCAATGTGCCATTTCACTTCACTCTCCAATATATTTGGGGTTTCCTCTCTTCTCTCTTCCGTTTCCAATTCTAGAAAATTCCTGAAATCTACTTGTTCTTCCATTCCCGTAAACACCTTCTCGAAATACTTTTTCCATATTTGTTTTACTTCTACTAACGCAGTTTTCTCTCCCCTTTCGTTTCTTATAACAATTGAATTTGCAGACCATTTTCGCGTTATTTCCTTCACTGTTTTGTACAGTTCTTTTGAGTTTCCCGCTCTAAAACTGCTCTCACATTTTTCACATTTCTCTTCGATCCATCTTCTCTTTGCTTCTCTACACATGTGCTCTACTGTTCTACAGAGTCTTCTATAGTTGTTCGTGTTGGCTTCCGTAAGATTTATGTTTCGTTTTCTCTTTGCCTCCCTCCTTTCATCGCACATCTCTAATATCTCTTCGGTCATCCATTGCTGCTTTGCCCTTAGCTTGGTCCCGAGTATCTCCCTTGCTTCTTGTTTTATCAAATCTCTTCCCCTCCGCCACACGTCTTCTGCGCTGCCGTCTATGTTCAGTATTACTTCAAATTTGAACTGTATTCTTCTCTTGTACTCCTCTTTCAGGGCTGGTTTCTGCAATTTTTGGACATTTATCCTGCTTTCCTGCTTAATTCTAGGTGTCGCTGATGCAAATTTTACTTTTATATTGGCCAGCACCATTTCGTGGTCTGAGTCCCAGTCTGCTCCCCTCATCACTTTGGTATTTCTCACTGATGTAACCCATCTTTTCCTTACCAGTATGAAGTCTATACAGCTCTTATGTATTTGATCTGGGTGATTCCATGTGTATCGTCGGCTGTATTTATGGAAAAACCTAGTGTTTGACACCACAAGTTGATTTTGTTGACAGAATTCCAATAATCTTTCTCCTCTCTCGTTTCTATCTCCCACTCCAAATGGTCCCATCTGCTCCTCGTAACCTCTGCGGTCCTCTCCAATTTTACTGTTGAAATCTCCCATAACGAATAGTAGATCCTTCTCTTTTGTTTTCCTTATCTCCTCCTCTAGATCCTCATAGAAGTTCTCCACTTCTTCTTCAGGGTGCGATAAATCTGGTGCATATACCTGGATTATCTTTGTGTTGCGATGTTTTCCTTTCATTGTTACTGACATCATCCTTTAAGATATTGAGTTGTGTTCAAGATATGACTTTTTCGCATTTGCGTTCAGCAGTATGGCGACACCCTCTCTATGCAGTTCATCTGGTCTCCCGCTGTATAGTACTTTCACTCCACCTGTCTCCATTTCACCTTCCCCTGGCCAGTGGGTTTCTGACAGTCCTAGGACATCCCATCTATATCGGCCGATCTCATTGATCACACAGGCCAGTTTTCTTGGTCTATGCAAAGTTCCTACATTAATTGTCGCAATAGTCGAGATATGCTTTGTGGACCACATAGCTTTCTCACCCATCACCTGTGGTCAGTGATTAGGTGCGTCGGTTCCCCGTACGCGGTAGCCATATACTCATTATCCAATTGTTTTGTCATCATAGGGTTTCTCGGCAAATAGAGCAGCCGGTTTGCCATCCCTCTGCTGCCCGTTTGGTCCGCGGCTCCTTATTCAATGTATTCGGAGCAGCCCTATGGAAATACCATAGGGGTACTTAGCTATACATTTCATACAAATTAGCGCCAAAATTAGCGTTAGCGTTAACGCCGCTAATTTTAAAAAATATTAGCGTTAGCGGCGCTAGAATTTATTTGCATTAGCGTTAGCGGCGCTATATTTATCAGTTAGCGCGCACAGCTCTGGTTACTAGCGATTGTTACACTAGAATTATCATTCCATCGAGCACACAAAACAACTCCATCTGATCTAAAATCATTAAAGCCTCTCTCTTTTTTCTTCACTTCCTTTTGTGTCACTAAAGGGCAGTGGCTCGTCCGGTTATCTTTTGTCGTTCCACAAGCTCGTATATTCTTCGAGCCAAATCAACCAATAACTTGTGGCTTGTAAAAAAGTTATCGAAGAACAATACATGTTCATTGCCATTTTTACTTGGTAGAGCATCTCAGTGACAACACGATATCCCAGAGGAAGGTTTGTATCGTTTTTTTTCACAATATATGGAAAAGTTATAAGGATATCGATCAGCCCCACAAAGCATCCACATTTTGTATCTAAATCTGATTTTTTTTTTATAAACTGTTTTGAGCTGTGATGTTCATGGTTGAGTATCAATGATTCATCTATGCTGATGAGTTCATGGAAAGTGCCGAAATGCTGAGTTTCTTCGAATTAAGTCGAGAAGTGGTAACACTTTTGCTATTTTCGATTCATCTAAATTAGAGTTATCAGCTAAATGAATATATCTCTTTATCAACCGAAACCTCTCGAAGCTCTTAGTTTTGGCGAATATTGGAGCCTTCAAATCATCACTTGTCGACCAATAGTCATTTTCAGAGGGAAGACAGTGATAGCCACTGAGAAGCAATAAACCTCAGAACCTTCGGCTCTCCTCCTCCTCTGCATGAAAACTCTTATCATTTTTATCTCTCACAGCACAGAGATTTGTTTGTTCTGTTATAAGGGTCAACATGTCGTGGGTAAAAAATAAACTAAAGATTTCAAACGGATCCTTATCAGCATTACTTTCACCTGCTTTCAAAGGAATTGAGTGAGGACCAAGGGGTGGCTTTTCATTCCTTCTCCACCTTTGGCTTACTTCTTTACTATTTTCTTCCTCATCGTTATCATCTGCATGCACTTCGACCTCTCCACAAACTTCACTTGGTAAACAATCTTGATCAAGAGCGTCATCGTCGGCTTCTTCATTACTGTCTTCTGGTTTGTTACTGGCAGCAGGTGGCAGAACTACAAAATCTGTTACTCCCTCGGTTCTTATGTTTTCCACATATTCAGTCACACTATGAAGAAATAGGAAGGGAGTCAGTGAACCCGTCGACCTGAAAAAATAAAATATATGATGTACATATATATGTAATAGAGAGAGCGTCTTCAACACACAATGACGCGCGCGCGCGCATACACACACACACACACACACACACACACATACAAACACATATATATATATATATGTATATATATAATGAGATCATATTCAAAGAATGGCACTTACCCATAAAATAATGTAGAATCCATCAATCTGTGATTTGTTCACACGACGAAGCAATAAATGCACTGATTATAGTCTAGGACTCTGGGTTACCCGCCGAGCTTAAATACACTTCTGAAAAAACAGGTTGAAACATGATGAACTTTGTTTTTTGGTGTCGTGCCAAAATGTTGGAAAATGGCGTGTAATCATTTCCAACGTTCCCATTTTGGGAACAAATAACACTGGGTAACAAAATTTGAAAATTTTTCTGTTTATTGTGATTTTTCTGTCGTTTCTTAATGATTTCCGGGCGCTGATTCCAAAAATGATATTGGTTTTACTCTATCATCAACCGTTTCGAAAATATATGCTATTACACTTTTCATATGGCAAAGTATATAAAGAAGGCTAACATAAATATTTTCTGAAAATAAAAACACTATTGGAAATTAATGTTTATTGAGCCAAAATTGTTTGACAAACCCAAAATGGTGCAAAGGATATAATATATATCATGAGGAGAACCGATAAGAGAATAACAAACCTCGTTATGCAGTGTGCGTTCCTTAAAAATGCACTGAAGAACGCGACTTCCGCTTATGAACATTCTTATCCTTTCTGATCAGTGACCATACGTAGTCTCCTATCATGGAAGCATCCCAATGGCTCTGGTACCTTTCCTCCATCGTTTGAATATCTTGATGGAGTCTTTCGCCATGTTCTTCACTCACATCGCCCAGGTTATCACGGAAAACGTCTAGATGTGAATGCAGATAGTGTAATTTTAAAGACATACGGCACCCCATTTTGCCATAGCACTTAATCAAGTTTGACACTAACTTATAGTATGGTGCTTTATGGTTGCCTAAAAACCCACGAACCACATCACGGAAAGCACACCAAGCCTCTTTTTCGATCAGAGTCATCTTGGCTTCAAGTTTCTTTGAATTCAACAGCGCCTTGACTTGTGGTCCTACAAAGATGCCAGCCTTGACTTTGGCCTCAGAGAGTTTAGGGAACATGACCCGAATCTGTTGGAAAACTTCCCCTCCAAAATCTAACGCAGTTACAAACTGCTTAATTAGACCCAACTTAATATGGAGAGGTGGTAGCAGAACTATGTCAGGCTTCACAAGAGGTTCCCTGAGTACATTGTACTTTCCTGGTTGCAGTTCTTCACGTGGAGGCCACTGAACTGTTTTATAGCGCTCAGTTGAAGCCCTGCTATCCCACAGGCAAAGAAAACATGAATATTTAGTAAACCCTCCTTGTAAACCTAACAGGAAACCAATCATTTTCAAATCACCACACACGTCCCAGTTATATTGTTCATACCTGATTTGAGTGAGCAGTTGTTTGACATTTTCATAGTCCTCTTTCATTTGAACAGAATGTGCAACTAGTATAGATGGATATTTGTTCCCATTGTGGAGTAGAGCAGCTTTTAAACTCCGAGTTGAACTGCCAGTAAACAGGCGCCACTTTGAGGGTACATGTGTTAACCCAATAGCTGTGAATAGACCATTAACCTCGCTGCAATAACAGAGAGAGCCATTGACATCGTAGAACCTTGCAAATTCTTCATGCCACTTTCGGTATACAGTGCTCTTGCAGTCTTCTCCAAGCAAATTCCACTCTTTGAGTCTGGAGGTCAGAAGCTCAGACCCTGATTTCGTCAGACCCAAATCTCTAATTAAGTCGTCCAATTCCCTCTGATTTGGAAAGTGAGGGTTTGTACTGAAAGTTACTGTATATTCTTCATCATGACTGTCCTCACCAGCGCGACATCTCAGATGAGCTAGCTGCATCCTCATTTTCAACCTGCAAAGCAAAGAAACAACATATAGGCATAGCTATATATGTAAAAGAGCATCAGCACTAAGAAAAATCGACACATAATGACCCACAGTCTGTAAATACAGAAGGTAAAGTAATGGATAGATACCTGTTCTGTTGGACGTGGTATTGGAAGACCTTCGCCATGTGGTACAGGAGCTATGGACGACGCTATGCTTGGATACTGAAGAGTCTGCCTTCCTTTAACTTTCCTGTACTTAGAAACATCTACCATGCAGTAGTAGCAATCGTCGTGGTGGCTCTTTAGTTCTCTCCATATTCTGGGTACCGCAAAGGGCATTGCCTTGCGTACTCCCCGCAGCCACCCTTCAAGTGTGGAGCGGCAGCTTCCACAGATCACATGGGGTGCCCAGGGCTTATCTTGGTCACCCATAGGCATACCAAAATAAAGCCGATACGCGATCCAGAACTTGGTGCCTTTCACACTTTTGTGCGATACTTGCTTGGGGCCTATGTAATACCCACAAACGTAGCAGAATATATCCGGCGAGTGTTTACAAGCTCGAGTTGCCATTCTCTTTACCAAACTGTACTACATTAATCATAACCTGCAGATATAGAGAGAAGAGTTATTAAATCTGCAACAGATTACAGATTCCAGAAAAAAGATGTATTCACAACACTGAAATAATGTTCGCAATAAAAAAGGATCGACAACACTCAAATCGTCAGCACAGAGAAGCACAGAAACACAGTGCCTCAGTGCTGGTAACCATCAGACAACAACACACTTACTGACTTCTCAGACTCTGTGCTCTTCTTTATATAGTACAGTGGAAGTTTCGAGCAATTTCTAGAGCAAGAAACTGTCAACGAACATCCGGATTGTTCTCAACAATTCCTGATTAGTCTGATATTGCTGCGCCCATAATAACATTATACTGGTAAAACATGAAAAATGGATTATCTCTGAAACCATTGGTGATACACAGAAACCGAGGCCAGATTTGGACTCAGCGCCCACAAATGCATATAAAAACATAAAAAATTCTTTGTATTATTTAATATGCATATTTTGCCAAAAAATATTATTTAGTGTAACAAGGCAAATACCACTGGCCAACGAGTATTTTTCATCAGACACAATTATGGGTAGGCTAGATAACTGTTGGGACGCCGATTCCAAATCTGTTTTCAGTTTTCCTCTAGCACATCTAATTTTCGAGAAGAGACCGATCATAATATATATAATAACTATAATATATATATAATATAATGCTATATATAATATATATAATATGCATATAACTATATATAATATATATAATATGCATATAACTATATATAATATATATAATATGCATATAACTATATATAATATATATAATATGCATATAACTATATATAATATAACACATAATACTATATATACACAATATATAATATGCGTCCTTTATACATATAGCGGAGTATTTTATCGTTGCAGCTTTGGTGTAGGATTTTGCTTTACCGTTTCTGTACCCTCATCTTCTTCCGCAGCTTATTATCCCATCTTTACATGGGGTCGCTGTTTTTGTTTCGTCTTCTCCACTCTCCTCTGTCGTATACTACGTCCTCCTCCAAGTCCTTCTCCCTGATGTCCGCCACCACACAGTCCCTCCATCTCGTCTTCGGTCTTCTTCTTCTCCGTCCCGGCAACTCCATCTCCAGCACTCTGCGCCCCACATACTCCTCCTCTCTTCTCCTGACGTGTCCATACCACCTCAGCCTGGCCTCCTGCACCTTCTTAGATGCTTCCGCCACCTTCACTGTTCCTCTTATATGCTCATTTCTGACCCTATCCCTCCTCGTCACTCCACACATCCATCTCAACATCTTCATTTCAGCCACATCGATTTTTCTTTCATTGCTCTTCTTCATTGGCACAGTCTCCATTCCATACAACATTGCCGGCCTCACCACTGTTTTGAATACCTTTCCCTTCAGTTTCACTGGGACCCTCTTATCACAGAGCACCCCTGATACGTCTCTCCAGTTCTTCCACCCCGACTGTATTCTACAGTTTATCTCTCTCTCTGCTCCCCCCTCTGCATCCACTGTTGACCCCAAGTATTTAAAATACTCCACCGTCTTAACACGCTCTCCACTCAATGTCACTTCCCCTCCTCGGTCCTGCTGCACATCACATCTCATATATTCGGTCTTCTTTCGGCTAATTCTCATCCCCCTACTTTCCAACGCCTCTCTCCAATTTTCCAACTGCTGCTCCACCTCCTCTTTCGTCTCCCCACTCAACACAACATCGTCTGCATACATCGTGCACCACGGCGCCTCCCCTCTAATTGTGTCCGTCAACACATCGAATACCACATTGAAAAGGAAGGGGCTCAAAGCTGATCCTTGGTGCAGACCAACTTCCACCCCAAAGCTCTCTGACACACCCACGCTACTCCTCACCTTAGTTGTTACTCCCCTGTACATCCCTTTGATCAGTTTAACATACTTCTCCGGTATCATCTTTTCCCTTAAGCATCTCCAAACTTCCTGCCGTGGTATCCTATCATATGCCTTCTCCAAGTCAATAAAAACCATGTGCAACGCCTTCTGCCCCTCTCTGTACCTCTCTGCCAACTGTTTCAATGCAAAAACTGCATCGTTCTCCTTCCCGGCATAAATCCAAACTGTTCCACTGACACTTCCGCTTCGTCTCTCAACCTACTCTCCACTATTCGCTCCCATATCTTCATTGTATGTGATATTAGCTTGATTCTGTACCCTCATGTATGGCATTTTGTCGTTTCAACTTAGGCTTTCCGCACGGTGTCTTGTGTTATTTTAGATGAAAGTAGTTGCTGGCCACAAATTTGCAAATGTTGCACATATACACTAGGGTGGCCCACTTTTCAATTTTTTTTTAAAAGTATAGGTTATCGTAGTTTTTCCCATTATTTGGCACCATACTAGCACATTGGTACCATTTTTACAAAAATTGATCAATATTTAGGGGTCTCGCATCGACCTTGAAATTACGAGTTTTTTTTTTTAAATGCGTACTTTTTAACGTTTTACTGAATCAAGATAAATCATTAAGTAGGGATGTTTTCTGAATCCTCTTGATGAGAGAAGTCGTTTGGTGTGCCTTCCAATGTCATACGACTAACAGATTAAAAGTTGTGCCTGTATACAAGTAATACCAATGTGCTAGTATAGTGCCAAATAATGGGAAAAACCACGATCACCTATACTTTTCAAAAAAATCAGCAAATAGCAGACAAATAAGGAAGAAAGAAACAATAACTTAAACAATCTCTTTTGCATTGTATTGACCACTATCACACGTCACTGGCTGCAACGTTGTCCCTCTGTGCTATGTCATCGTGGCGAGTGATGACTTCTTGAAGTCGCCGAGCTCTTTCCGGTTCTTTTCCACCACTTGCAGAAGATCCTGCAGCTGTGCCTCGTCCTTTGTGACCGTGTTCGCATAGTCTTGTATCAGTTGGACTCCTCTTTCAGCGACGTCATTGGTGACCTGGAGATTAGAGATCACATCCTTCAGACTACAAACGTCCTCGTTCTCGTCCCACTTATCAGTTGGCAGGGTGAGCCACGAAGACCCATACATCTTCAGACCTGCAAATAAGAACCAGGAGGACTCGTCGATCAGGTCGGGGAGTAGCGTCATCTCGTCGACTGAGACGTTCTCGTATGTGAAGTCTTTGGGTACAGGGAGGTGGGACAGCTTCTCTGCCATCTGTTGCTTCACAGTGCCATCCACCTTGTTGCTGCATAGAGCGAAGATGACGGTCTGAAGCCTCAGATTCCAGAAGTGCCGCCTCATCACTGCCAGTGACGCTTCTGCCACCTCGCGGTCCACTGCCCTATACCTCAGAAAACGCTGGTATAGTACCAGGTCATTCAACGGCGCATCAGCTGCTACAGGGGCCGCCAACCAAGCTGGTACATACAGAAGAGCGATGAACACCACGATCCTGTGCAGTTTGTCGACCAGCTCGGCGTCGAGCTCCAGCTGCCTACTGAACATCAGCAGTTTTGTGTAGTAGATGACCTGAAACAGAATAGGCACCATTGTAAGTAAGACAGGTTTATTGTTACCAATTACTTTGTTTGCGTTATAATGAAATGTTTATCTTTGAATAACATTTAAACTTATCTCTAGATTATTTTTGTTTGAAAATACTAACTTTAGCCATCCATCTTGCGTGGTGGTAGGCTCCTTGGCGCATGAGGTGAATGCCACGGCGTGGTTGTGTCCCGAGTACCAGGAGCGTGATCTCTGCCACTTCCCGGTAATCGTCTCTGACGAAACCAGAAGCTGTGCTCAGGAAGCTGACCGCCGCGTCCCGGAGTTCTATTAGCCACGTACTCTCCGCCAAATTCTCGACCTGCAGCTTGCAGTAGGTCGAGAGATCGAGCTCGTCCTATCTTCAAAAATAATAAACAAGAAAATTGTGAGAAAACTCTGAAGTTCCGGTTTGGCTTGCTGTTTTATAAACTAGTGGAATATCATGTGTGTCTTAACTTTACCTTGCACAAAAAATGAACTAACCTTCTCTTCAACTGCTGAAACAAAGGATCAGTTGGTGCCGTAGTCCTTCCGAGCAGGGTGACGGCTACTGCCCCCACGATAAGCTCTAGGACGTGATGACGGCATCCCAGCTGGAGTAGCGGTCGCCCGAGCATGTTTTCCAGCCGGACAACTGCACCCTGCACCCTCCCCGTGTTGGTGGAAGTGGTGTCGAAGCAGAGTCCGATGACGCTCTCCTCACATCCCAAATCTTCGAGAGCATGTATGGTTGCCCGCGCCTGCGGCAGTCCGGTGCCGTCAGCAACAGCTGGGACTGACAGCAACTTTCCTTCTGTGCAATGAGGAGCCCCGGAGATGAGAATTGCTTGGCGGTGCTCTGCTGTTCCAAGGAAGTTCTGAAACACATGCCATATATTTCAATTTCATGGTTGTAAGGTAACCTATTTTTGTTCACATTCAGTTCTCTTTTTAATTGACATTATGCTTCATGAATCTCATTACTAAATTGATAGCTATGAAAACTTAATCAACTGACCTTGACCATTTTGCCATCCCAGTGGACAACAGTGTGCCTTGGTGGCGTGAAGGAGTCCTTCACAGCCGTCGCCACTTCACGGCGATGTGACACTCTTCCCCGGCGAGCCGTTTCTTTCGAGATGCTGAACTGATTGAGGTCTGCTGGTGGATCCGCCGAACTTGTGATAGCAGCCACAATGCTTACTACGTATGTAGAGAATGGAAAGTGGAAAGGGAACTGTCAAGAATACATGTGGGTTACGGGACACTTTAAAACTGACGCTATCGATGAATACTATACACAATACGCACCTGATTATTGGACATGCGTAAACGATCAGCCACTTCCATGACAGCAGGTGCATTAAGGATGCGGCGAGGAAGATTGACAGACACACTTGGCTCTTTCGGCAGGGGGAACGCTAGTTCTGTCTCCGACTCTCCTGACATGCCAGTATCATCATTCTCCATGGCTTCATCTCCGGTTTCGTATGCACACTTTGAGGGTTGCGGCTCCTGGCGAGGACGTTTTCTTCCTTCCTGTAGCTTTCTTTTTACAGCGAAAACTTTATCGTTCCCGCTCATCGTTGCCACCCGAGGACCACGTTGATCGAGGTAGAAGTCAATGTCTTCTTTCTTGTCCTTGTTGGACAGCAGTCGATTCTTCTTTATATCTTCGACAGCGTCAGATGCTCCGATATCCCATAGCTTGTCCACACTGTCCGAAAACTTCTGCCGTTTTCCTCCGGCGTCAGTTTCTCGTTTTCTGCTCTTTTGGAGTAAGTACCACTCTTTCCACAATGCCTCTAGCTTCCGTTCGCAGTTGAGCTTTGTGATTGTTTTAATGCGGGCCATGTTCCAAAACTTTAAGACGTGTTTTACGGTTTCTTTGAATGCGTCTTTCCTGTTAGCAGTGTACTGGATAACACTGAAAAGTATTGCAAAACCTGCCGTGTTGTTGGCAATTTGCTACCACTGATGGAGGACGACGGTTGGCCAACTAAAAAAATTTCCGAGGCCGATCTTAGAGAAGGTAGCGATGTTATTTCGCCTTTCCTCTTGATGACTCTCTATTTGTAGCTTCAAGAGTTCTTCCAGTTATGGTTGCCATCGATTTGTCCATGACAAAGGATGAGGAACTCAGACAGAATTTCAAATGTTATGATCTGCAAAAAAAGAAATAGGTTTAGGTACCTGGCACAGGCATAGTGCATTTTCTAATTACCTATATACATTATACATTCCGCCCGGGTATGGTGACTCATTTTTTTGAAAAGTATGGGTGATCGTGGTTTTTCCCATTATTTGGCACTATACTAGCACATTGGTATTACCTGTATACAGGCACAACCTTTAAACTGTTAGTCGTATGACATTGGCAGGCACACCAAACGACTTCTCTCATTAAGAGGATTCAGAAAACATCCATACTTAATGATTTATCTTGATTCAGTAAAAAGTTAAAAAGTACGCATTTTAAAAAAAAAACTAGTAATTTCAAGGTCGATGCGAGACCCCTAAATATTGATCAATTTTTGTAAAAATGGTACCAATGTGCTAGTATAGTGCCAAATAATGGGAAAAACCACGATCACCTATACTTTTCAAAAAAAATTGAAAAGTGGGCCACCCTAATGTACACCCTTTTATTCTTTGGCGTAACAGTCACATGTCTAGTTGTGTGTTGTGTTTTTTTTGTGCCGCCCACTTACACATTTTATTTTTGGTGCTGGTTAAGTGTGCGGTCTACCTAGCTTTTAGTTAGCCTTATAAGGCTAACTAATGAAACTCTCACGACTTAACCTAACCAATCGTCAAGGGCGTACAGTTGACCTAACGATTGGTTAGGTTAAGTCGTGATATTTTCGTTAGTTAGCCTTATAAGGCTAACTAAAAGCTAGGTAGACCGCACACTTAACCAGCACCTTATTTTTTTAAGTGATTTACATCAACCCATTCATCTATCATCATGCCTCGAAAGTGTAAAAATCACCCCGACAATTTCTGTTACGTGTGCTGCTCGTTCGCGACTAAATCACAACGGCGTACAATCACGATGGATCTTCGGAAAACTTACCGGTTATATTTCGGCTGTCCACTAGGCGACCAAGATAAGGCGTGGGCGCCACATGTTATCTGTACCGCTTGTTCGAATGGATTACGTGACTGGTTGAACCAAAGGAAAAAGTCGATGCCGTTCGCTATACTCATGATATGGAGGGAGCCGAATGACCATCATGGCGATTGTTACTTTTGCAATGTTAACATAACTGGATTCTCCGTGAAGAACAAGCATAATATCGTTTATCCGAAGGTAGACTCCGTGATCAGACCGATCCCTCACGATGACACGATACCGATTTCGGTACCTCCACAGCATGGACTGAATACTTTAGAAGACGAAAGAGAATCCGACGAAGGTGCGATTGGTGGAGATGCGGGACCTTCGGCCGATCTTGAATGCACACCTGACGAAGAGCAATCGGAGCCGGAAAGGCTTACCCAAAACGAGTTGAATGACCTCATTAGAAACCTAGCCCTCTCCAAAGAGAAATCAGAATATGACAATAAAAACCCACTCTAATAGACAGAGTTTATTTCCACAACAGTTTCGATGCCCACTGGCATCCTCTTCGGGTGGATACAGAAAAACGAATGAACCAAAAACAAGAGGGAAAACAGTCCAGGTACCATTAAGAAATTCGCACCTAGGTTAGATCCCGTTCTCCCAACACTCGAAGGGCATTTTTAAATTTTTTTTAATTAAAGGGACCCGCTTATAAGTACATTCGCACAAATTTTAAACTATCCGCTTGTTCTATACATACAGATTCTATTATTTTTGTACATAATAATTAAATTTATTATGAAACTTATTACATTTAATATTGCATTATTATTACATTATAAATTTGTTTATTATTACATTGATTATTACATTGTTGTTTATAAGAAATTATAAACCGAAAAACGAATGAAAAAGGCGAGGAGGAAACAATCCAGAGACCATTGAGAAATTCGCACCCAGGCGAGATCCCGTTCCCCCGACCCCAGAAGGGCATTTTTTTATTAAAGGGTCCCGCTTATAAGTACATTCGCACAAATTAAAACTATCTTCTTGTTCTATACATACAGATTATATTATTTTGACATAATTACTGCATTTATTATTGCATTTACGTTTTTTTAACATTTATTATTATTACCTTTACACTAATTATTACATTCATTTTATTACCTTTATTATTACATTTATTGCATTTATATTTATTTCCACAATTATTACTTCCATTATTGCACTTACATTTACGTTTATTATTCCATTTACATTTTACCGAAAAAACGAAAAAAACAAAAACGAATGAACCAGCCAAAATAATCATGCTATAGATTGGGAATCAAGTAAGGTACTTTATAAATGTAATAATTATGTCAAAAGAAAAATAATAGAATCTGTATGTATAGAAAAAGGAGAAAATTTTAATTTGTGCGAAGGTACTTATAAGTTGGACCCTTTAATGAGATTCTTGGTCAAAAAAATAAAAATCCCTTACGGCGTCGGGTGAACGGGTTCTAACCTAAGTGTGAATTTCTTAAATGTTTCTGGATTGTTTCCTTACTCGCTTTTGGTTCATTCGGTTTTTTTTTCCGGTTAAATGTAACTGGAATAATAAACGTAAATGTAAGTGTAATAATGGAAGTAATAATTGTGGAAATAAATATAAATGCAATAAATGTAATAATAAAGGTAATAAAATGAATGTAATAATTAGTGTAAAGGTAATAATAATAAATGTTAAAAAAACGTAAATGCAATAATAAATGCAGTAATTATGTCAAAATAATAAAATCTGTATGTATAGAACAAGAAGATAGTTTTAATTTGTGCGAATGTACTTATAAGCGGGACCCTTTAATAAAAAAATGCCCTTCTGGGGTCGGGGGAACGGGATCTCGCCTAGGTGCGAATTTCTCAATGGTCTCTGGATTGTTTCCTTCTCGCCTTTTTCATTCGTTTTTCGGTTTATAATTTCTGTATAATAAACAACAATGTAATAATCAATGTAATAATAAATTTATAATTTCTGTAATAAATAATAATGCACTATTAAATGTAATAAGTTTCATAATAAATTTAATAATTATGTAAAAAAATAATAGAATCTGTATGTATAGAACAAGCGGATAGTTTAAAATTTGTGCGAATGTACTTATAAGCGGGTCCCTTTAATTAAAAAAAATAAAAAAATGTCCTTCCAGTGTTGGGAGAACGGGATTTAACCTAGGTGCGAATTTCTTAATGGTCCCTGGACTGTTTTCCCTCTTGTGTTTGGTTCATTCGTTTTTCTGTATCTACCCGAAGAGGATGCCAGTGGACATCGAAACTGTTGTGGAAATAAACTCTCTCTATTAGAGTGGGTTTTTATTATCATATTTTGACCTTCACGTAGGAAAAAAATGAAGTTTTTTGCATTTAGAAATCAGAACTTCTCTCCTCGAGACTCAAGTAGAAACACTTACTTGAGAAGAACGTCCGAGTGTGTCACTCTCGAAAACGAAACCATGATTTAGCGACATTCTTTACAGTATACTGTCTGCTCTGCTATTACCATGATATCAATGGACTTTTCTAGAACTTGTCACCGGTACACACACCATCTGAGTGGCGCCTCTTCATTGATTCCTCACAACGAAGCTTGAAAGCGGTTCTCCTGCATAACGGGAACTTAAAGCCGTCCATCCCTCTCGCCCACTCCGTTCATCTAAAGAAGACGTACAATAACATGAATATACTACTCGAATCAATCCGATACAGCACTCATCAATGGAATATCTGTGGTGATCTCAAAGTCAGTGGTATGTTAATGGGCATGCAAGGAGGGTTTACAAAATACTGTTGTTTCCTATGCCTATGGGACAGCCGTGCTGCCGCGGATTATTACATCAGACCTGACTGGCATCAAAGAAGCACATACGAGCCAGGAACGGGCAGTGTCCGGTGTGTTCCTTTAGTTGATCCAAAGAAGATTTTCCTGCCACCTCTCCACATTAAGCTCGGCTTAATGAAAGATTTTGTGAAAGCGAGGGGTAAGGCGAATTTGAGAGGGTTTCGATACCTTGTTGAGAAATTTGCAAACATCAGTGCCGCGAAATTGAAGGAGGGAAACTTTGTGGGGCCCCAAATCAGGGAGGTTCTGCAGGATGAAAGCTTTGAAGAAAGCCTCAATGCCTTAGAACTAAAAGCATGGCAGGCTTTCAAATTGATTTGTGGAAACTTCTTGGGTAACCACAAGTCTCCCGCATACAGAGATGGAGTTCAGAAACTGCTTGATGCATATCAAGAAATGGGCTGTCGCATGTCAAATACAGTTTTTACATTCGCATCTAGATTTCTTTCCCGAAAACCTTGCCGCAGTGAGTGACGAACAGGGGAAACGCTTCCATCAAAACATCCAGTCAATGGAAAATCGCTACCAAGTTTCTGGAACGTAAGTATGCTGGCAGACTACTGCTGGATGTTGTACCGTGACGATCCGGACAAGGTTTACAAAGAAATTCGTAGTCGCAACGTTTTAAGGTTGGTGTAGATTTCTTTTTATGAATAAAGTCGTACTTTTACGATAAATTGTGCTGAAATTAACACCAGTCATATTTCGATAACTAGATGGGCTAGAAGAAAGCCTAAAACAGATTTGGAATCAGCGTACAAAACTGATCTAGAAAAGTGTGTATACATCTTTGATGAGAGAAAAAAGTTCGATTTTGTCGACCTGTATATTAAGAAGTTTATAAAGCATTACCTCTAAATGTTTGAAAAATTACCGTATATTGACAATAAATAAATCGATTAAAAACTGATATTGGAGATCATTAAAATAAAATGTGTGAGAATGTGCATTCATTAATTATAAAAACAAATAATTACTGCAAAATATGCTTAGACACGAATAATAAACAACTTTTAATATACAGGGTGTTTCAGGAGGAAACGTCAATACTTCGGGAGGTGATAGTATCGGTCATTGTGAGAAAAAAAGTTCATATGAACATGTGTCTAATTCTGAATGGTTTCGGAGATAGAGCTGTTTGAATCTGACGCGCGCGCAGCTCTTCCTCCCCCGGCGGTGGTTCCATTCAATGGCCACCAAGGTCTCCAGACCTCTCTCCGTTAGATTATTGTTTGTGGGGGTGGATGAAAGGTCAAGTTTACAAAAGAAAGGTGGGTACACGAGACGAATTGCTCGCGCCCATTTTGGATGCTGCTGCCCGCATAAAGGAACGTCAAGATCAATTCAGACGAACAACACGCGATCTTCGCACACGAGTTACAAAGTGCATTGAGGTTGACGGTGGGATTTTCGAAAACGTATTGTAAACTGTAACAAATTTGTCATTTTGTATCTGATACCATTCAAAATGCCAATGTTTAAACATTAAACGTTAGAAACAGTAATTGGTTTCTCTTTCTTGATTACCATTAACAATGCTTTTGTATTTGTAGATTCGAACAGCTCTATCTCCGTAACCATTCAGAATTAGACAGATGTTCATATGAACTTTTTCTCTCACAATGACCGATACTATCACCTCCCGAAGTATTGACCTTTCCTCCGGAAACACCCTTTATGTTCCCAAAATAGGAACGTTGACATGTAAACGGTGATTAATATGTTAGCCATTTGCGTATTTTAGAGGCGCTTGGGGAGGGTTGGCCGTTGTTGTTTGGTCTCTTCTTTCTCCTCTTCAGAGATGCTACCGCTGGGGGCGAAGGCGTGCTCATCTGTGGTAAACATGCGAAGCTTGCCTCAAGTCTTTTAACATGGTCAGATTACCAATCAATGTTTTGGGGACATTTATTTATTGTAGTCTTGCTTTAATATGTTTCAATCCTGCTGGTGAAGGACTATCCCACTTTCTCACCAAGTCATGGACGATGTCAACGATGTTCGAACCCTGTACTTTTGTTCCTTCTACAACAATCTCACCTCTATCGGTCCACTGTATAATGGGATCCTCACTCAATAGATTATAAAGATTTAAACCTTTATTCCTCAATGCTTTTTATTACATGCTCGATATATTGTGGGGTCGCCCCGTTGTTCTTTGACTGTTCGTCTCTAGTCTTGTCCCCAGGTCCTATGCCTCCATGCTCGACGTCGCCTGCACTGTGCCTAATAACTACGGGGACCTCTGTCGGATTCTTATAATTTTCGTATTCATGAAGAAATTTCTGCAGAGCTTCTTGGTATAAAATTCTTTTCTCATCAGATGACTTTTCACTGTTTAATAGGGCTAGCATTTCGCTTTCCATTCTTTTAAGCCTGCTTTTACGGGGTTCTAGAACCGTATCTTGACTCTTTGAGTTTTGCAGTGATGCATACACCTCGTGTGGAATCACGACTATTTTCTTCATTATATTAAACTTGTCAGTAAAGGCCCCAAAACTGAAAATAAGATGGGGAGGAAAGAACGCTCCCTTTGTACAATAATTCGTTTTTTCTTCCCCACAGTTTGACTTTTACGAGCTAGTGTGCGTATTATGTTCTTGTAACGGCGTAGGTGAGCCATCTGAGGGGTTTCATTGGTACATTACATTTTATAACGTAAAGACAAATTTCACAGATGCATTTTAAAAAGTCGGAGTCAATATTTTTAACAAACACCTTCTGCAGTGCCCGTGCAGTCGATTATAGATTTTTATTAATTCACGGTATTTCTTTAGCCTTTTTGGAATCCTGGAATATACACCGTTTCAGGATCGTTTGGGAATATATTCGTCCTTAGAAACGTGTTTTCGGATGAAGGTCACAAAGCAAATATCCGTAACGTTGACTTGTAGCTTCTTTACAAACTTCCAAAAAATCCTTACTCTGATTGGGGAACATTTGATTGACCAATACCTCAATTTGTGCCACATCTCTCCGTTGTGCGAATAAGACTAGATATTGTGTATTTAGCGATACATCACGCATATATCTATTCTTGAAAAACAGGTTTTGATTGATGAAGAGCACGCTTATGCTAAGATGGTGGGAGAATACTGTAAGTGTCTCGGCAAACGTTTTATCCATTTCCAACATGAGATTGTCAATTACACTGACCGTATGCTCATTTCATTTTAACGAATTAATGTCATATACACCTTTGTGGAACAAAATATCATCTTGGTACTCGTTGAATACTGACTTGTATGTCGAATAGGACCATATAACTTTATTTTAAGCATAAACACAATTTTACCACATCTTCTGGGGCCAGATATAATACATATGAATGGGCTCGTGAAACTGAATTTTTTTACAGAATCCATCTCTAACACGTCACACTCCTAAGTGGAACATTTACAAAATATAATAAAATTTTAAGTGATGCTCCTTATATTCTACAGTCTTGTTTTTCCTTTTCTTCCTCAGAACCATGAATGACGATGAGGATGAGGTGCTGTGCCAGCAACATGTCCCCATCATCGATATTGCAGACGATACCGATGACAGTGTAGTTGCGGCTACAGACTCCACCCCCACTAACGAACCCCAACAACGCCAACTGTAGCACCTCCACGCGAAAATTCGAGGAGAAAGCGGGGTTATGATGACGTTGATGATGATTCGCTTTCCGCGTCAGATATAAAGCGTGCGAGGAGTGCGCCGGTTGTTAGGCCCCCAGTAATAGAGCCCCAGCCCTCTACGTCTTACGACACAACTCCAACATTAGTTCCTTCTACAAATAAAACTGTACCCCCTTTATTCCTGTTCATTTCCGGTCTCACCATCCACAACAGCAGCATCTCCTTCTGTGGAGAGTAGCATAACATTCGAGATGCGCACCTTTACCCCCACCCCAGCCCTGACTAGAAATCGGTACGTAGTCATGGTTGACCCGCGAACCATGTATAGCAATGGTGTTGAACATGGACTACGCCGCGTAGTTGAGCGTGTTGTGGAGTTTGCCCTTCAGAACACCGACGGATGTGAAGTAAGGACGCGGCTGTCCTTCGGGTTCGGGTCAGATGACGGGGATGTAGATGATTTTTGGATAGTAATACCCTACAGGCGCTTGATTGCTGTAGATATAGAATATATTATGGGACGTATAATGCAGGCCTCTCAAAGTAGCACCGCCTTCAACATGGACAACTTTACGATAGATATTGACCGGGTATTCCGTGATGTGGGTCATACGACTTATACGGCCACACCTTATACTCTTAACTTCAATTTTCAGGCTATTTACAGACGGCATATAAACATCGAGCGTGGTTGCGGCTTTATAGCAGTTGTCTTAGCTCATATGTTTACTGTACTAAATGTATGGGTCAAACAAATTTAGTTGCCTACGGTTGTGCAGCGTGCCTGTAAACTGGCAGCAGATTGCGATATCGAGTTTGACTGTAATATGGGTCCTGAAGAGCTGAGAAGGGTAGAGCAGGAAATGAATGTTCGTATAGTTGTATTTGGAATGGATGATCGTCGTAGGCCTGTGTATGTTTTAAAAAGCAGTGCGAGAGACCGTACAAGACCCCTACTTATTTTTGGGTTGTCAGGGACAACGTATTTCCCCATCCGTAATATAAGGGACCTTTACGTGAGTTATGATAAAAGTCCAAAATATGGAAGGCATTATGATTTGTGTAAGGAATGTCTCGTGTATGCGGATGATACAGTGAAGCATTGTAAGGAATGTCACATGGTATGTGAGCAGTGTAAAAGCTCCAAATGTGAAACTCGTGGCGTTGAAGCTGAGAAGAGGGACTGTATTGTGTATAGACACACATTTTTCAAAAATAAATGCTTTGAGCTCCATAAGTCAATTGGCACTTGCAGGAAAATGAGAATCTGTGAATGTGGTATGTTTCATATGGTGGATAATTGGGGAAATTCACGCATAAATGTGATGATATTCACTGTTTTACATGCCACGAGAAATATAAGGCAGATGGAATAAAGCATGTACGTTATATGAAAGATACTAAGCCTAAAAATAAACCTTGTATAACTGTATACTACGATATAAAAACATATATGGATACTGAAACCAAAGAGCTTATCCCACATCTACTTGTAAGCCAGACTATCTGCGACGAGTGCATGTAAGTCGAGTGTGATGAGTGTCAGAAATATGGTAAACGAACAAACGTTTTTAAAACGATCGCACACGACAATGGACAAGTTAAAAAAAATGGCTGTGTATATTCTTGCCCATAACGGCGCAAAATTTAACAAACAATTCCTTTATAAGGAACTGCTTGAACACGAGTCATCGAAGATATTTACAGGCAATCCCTTGAAAAGAGGAAACAAATTATACAGATGCAAATAAGAAGAAATGTTCAGTTTAAAGACACTTTATTATTCACACCTTGTAAATTAGCCAAGCTACCCAAGGTGATGGGTGTAGCCGGCGAAGTTTCAAAAGGGTATTCCCTTACACTTTCCTCACTAGCGACACTATAAATTACTTAGGCCTACCACCCCCTAAACATTACTTTAACGATGCCAACATGAGTGATAGTGAGCGTGAAGATTTTGACCGCTACTACAGCAGTTTTAATGAAGATATTCCTTACAGTATAGCGGATGAATGTTAGCGCTATTGCGTGAATGATGTGCGCGTGCTTAGAGTATGTTCCCAGGCCTTTAGAAGGATGTACATAGACCGGTTGAACTGCGATCCGCTACAAGTCGCAACCACGATCGCCTCATTGTGCTTTACGGTGTTCAAGAACAATTTCATGCCTAAAGACACACTAGTCTTCATTCACAGAAACACCCCACGCTGTTATGGGCATAAGGCTCTTTACTGGCTCATACACCTACAGAAACAGACGGGTGTATACATAAAATATGCCCGCAACACGGGGAAAGTGCCCATTAAGGTCAATGGTCATGTTGTTTAGGTGGATGGTCTAAGCGAAGACCGTGCCACTGGTGAAAAGACTGTGTACTCCTTTAACAGTTGCTGGTGGCATGGATGTCCACGTCCTGAGTGTGGAATCGTAGGAGGTATTCATAGTAAATCTCCTGCCGACAGTCTTGATGGACCCACACCGGCGATCAGCTTATAGGGTTCCAGTTCACTCACAAGGTCTGGTGACAGCACGAATATGATGCACGGATGGAAACAAATGGGCAGTACCGCGAAGAAATAAACACTATCAAACGTCCATTGGTGTTGGATCCTCTGAAATGCTGCGATAGCTTGTTTGGTGGGCGTACAAACCCCTTCAAACTATACTTTCCACCTCCGGAGGGAGTGAAACTACATTACTACGACTTCTGTTCTTTATACCCTAAAGTGATGAAGAACAATCCGTACCCCGTAGGATCACTTGAAAAACTGGCCACCATCGAAGAGTTCTCAGCTAATATGAACGAGAACTATTTCGGTCTTTCTTTTGTAGATGTGGTCCCCCTTCGCGACTTATGGATGCCGATCTTACCCGTCGTTATAGACCACAAACTCCTGTTTCCTCTGTGCGTGAAATGCGCAGAGAACAATGGAGCCTGTAATCACACAACCAATCAGCGGAAGATCAGAGGTGTGTATACAACCCCTGAACTGTCCCTAGCCGTTCGCTACGGTTACAGAATATTGAAGATGTATGAGGTGTGGAGGTTTCAGAAGCTCCCCAACCTTTTCACGCCATATATAAACACTTTTTTGAAGGATAAGGTAGAAGCATCAAGGTACCCGCGAGGTGTTGAGACCGGAAATTAAAAATCGGCGTATATTCAGCGCTACCGTGATGGTGAAGGGATACAACTTGACCGGTCCCAAATTGTAAAGAACCCGGGCAAACACTTTAATGAAAAGTTGTTCCTAAATAGTCTTTGGGGGAAATTTTCTCAGAATACAGGCAAGGGGAACGTCCATCTAGCCCAAAGTTATAACGAGGTGTAGGATTATGCCAACGCTTCCGATAAAGACGTCATGGAGATCGGGAATGTGGGTAATACGTATATAATAAAGTACAACAGAATCGAATTGGCTACAGATACATCACGTGTTACAAACATACCTGTAGCCAGTTTCACAACAGCATACGGTCGCATCAAACTTTGGGGACTACTGCATTCTCTTGAACGGAGGGTTCTGTACGCAGATACAGATATTTACGGAGAGGGAAGGTGAATACATGCCACCTTTTGGGGAATTCCTCGGGAGAGTTGACTGATGAGATCAAGGACGAGTATGGAGATAGTGCCTACGCTGATTCTTTTGTCTCAACAGGCCCAAAAACTTAGGGGTACGGGTGAGGGTGGGGGAGGAAGTGAGATATATCGTGAAAGCTAAAGGCATTACGCTTAACCAAGCGAACCGGCGGATCGTTAACTTTGATTCGCTGAAGGAACTAGTGAGCTTAGAAGATGACGATGACCAGGCACCCTGACTGTAGGGACTCATAATTTTCGAGCACAGAAACTGGGGAGCGTGAAGGAGCTTACGGGTACGAAAGTGTGCCGTAACACATATAGGAAACGCTACCAGGTGCCTGGCACCTACGATACCGTACCCTTTGGGTACCATGCCCCTTGAATGTTTTGATATATATATATATATATATATATATTATATATATATGTGACTAATTACTTGTTGACGATATGTTTATTTATTTATTACGTGTATTTGAATATATGCCATGAATTAGAGACTATTTACTTGTTGACGATGTGTTATTTATTTAAAATAAATCATGTTTCATTTTCTCCTTTGTGTGTGTGTGTGGGTGTGTGCCGCCCACTGTATGACCAATCAAAGGAGTCACGACTTCTGCTACTAGCTGGTCATATCTCTGCACTGCGTTCTCACTTCACTTCAACAATCTCAGACGTGTATTTTGAAGATTTCTCACGTAAACGGAAAATAGTGATAGCTACCTTTGATATTGCGTGTTCGACATTTATGAAGTGGTATTCGATAAAGTCTACAGATGTAGTGAACACACAAAGAATCCCTGTCCTCCTTCCTTTGAGGCTTTTAAGGCCCTACTGAACCGAGCGAAGCGTGAGGAGCAGGATGTCCAAATACTCTACGGATATTCTGGCGAGAGCAATGCGGGCTTTCGTGGCTCAAACGATGTAATGGACTACGTCATAGGACTAAACTGCGTAAAGGCATATATACACTGCGAAGTGAAAGAAGCATCACGTGCAGAAGAGAAGCAATGGGTTTGGGTTGTAAACCTTGTTGACGAATGGTATGACAAGCGGTATTATGCCATGTTACATCACACCGAGTACGCATACCCTGCGGCTGAGAAAATAAATCTTGTTATCATGGACAGCCTAAAATATTTTTATCATTACGTTCATATATATCATGATGAGGTTCGCAGTGAGGTTGTGGCTAAATGCTTGTGCGAGTTTTTAATAGAGTTTAGGGATGAGTATCGCTTGTTAAGCAAAAAGGACAGAGAGGGACGCATGTTTCTCTCAAATAGGGCGGCGGAGTGTTAATAAAATGTGCGTAGTTCGAGAAAATACAAAGTTGAATGCCCCTGAACGAAGATGTCTGGTGCACACTCTGGGGAGTGATACTTCATGTATCGGAAAAATTTTCTAAATGAATGCCTGGTATAATGGGATACAAGTATTCATATGATTCTTTCATGTTGGAACATCCCCGTACACGATTCACTAGCGCTTGGTATGGCGTCCGCGTGTGACTCGTTCCTCCACACCTCCTGCCACCTCCCGCCAAACCGCGCACCGGCTGCTCATAGTGACCTCAGAGTTTGACCCGACTGGACGTGTACTCCTCACAAAAGAAAACCAATATACGATGGAGCTTCAGTCGAGCAGTATCATCAATGCCGTGTACGACGTGTCCGTGACGAAGTCAGTGCGTGTGTTTAGGCGTAAAACCGGCGCTGTTAATTATATACTTGAAACGATTTGTAGACATTCAAACTCTTGTAAACGGAACGTAATTTATTTAAGTGTTGAGGAGATGAACAGAATCTTTGTGGAGGTTGAGAAGTGGGGTGAGGATCGTTATAAATACCAGCAGGTGTAGGCAGAAGAGCGCAGATTATATGCACCCTCATACACTATTATTTGTACGTTGTGTCTAAAACGAGACCAGCCACGCATTGATGATATACGGTTGATGTGGAAGAACGCAGTTGACAATAACGCCCTTATCCCCACGCGAAACCGTTTCAATCTCGACAAAATGTTTGAAATCGTCGGTTTCGTGTTGTGAAGAAGAGTTCACGGTTGAAAAACTCGGATTGGAAGGAATAACCCCTTGTTTGGAAAAGAGTGTTTATAAACTTGAATTTAATAATGATGTTGTGGCAAACGATGCCCTTTTTGTGGGTGCTTTTGAATGTATTCTAACCGTGTTTAAAGAGAGTAATAACTTGCCAACTAATTGTAAAGTGGGTCCAAAAATAGTGTTAAACTATATGAAAGCCCTTTACATTGAATATAGACACCCGTGTACTTTCATTGGTGAAATGATGTTAAATCGTATTTATTGCATAGTACAAGGCAACGAGGATGTAACTTAGACTCGATCACATGCGAGTTTAGTATTTTAATTAAGCGCACTAGAACATAAAGTGCGTATATTTTGATGTGTGTATATTAGGGCGGCTCGTTTTTACACTTTTTTCGATATTTGATTGGGGGTAGTGCGGAAAAGTTGCGATTTGGTCAGAAAATAAAGTGTGTAAAATTTTTTTGATCTACGTCAATACCTTCCGGTGGCGGCGAGTCCTTAAAAATCGAAAAATAGGCCTAACGGGGTAGATTGGAAAATGGTTTTAAAGACTTACAAAATAAACAATAAAAATTTCAGCACAATCTGTTAATAACTTCCGGTGGCGTCTTAGCCGTTAAAATATCCAAAATATTGATTTAAAGCAAGTTTTAACAAGATGTTATACAAATGTTAATTCCGGTATATTTCTGTGCAAACAACCCTGAGAACACTATTATAGGCTTGAATAAATTAATAGCAGTCATTGAACAATGAACATTATATAAAAGTTATATAAAATTATATAAAAATTTTATGTGTTTTTAGGCCTATTTTTCGATTTTTAAGGACTCGCCGCCACCGGAAGGTATTGACGTAGATAAAAAAAATTTTACACACTTTATTTTCTCCAAATCGCAACTTTTCCGCACTACCCCCAATCAAATATCGAAAAAAGTGTAAAAACGAGCCGCCCTAGTGTATATATATATTATCCATGTATTGGAATTCTTCTGCCCTATTATTTTTGAAGTTTATATATAAGTGTGTAGGTGCGCGTACATATATTAAACGTGTATGTACATTTCTTCTGTACTATTATTTTTATTTTTGATGCCTATATATAAGTGTGTAGATGCGTGTACACATATTAAACGTGTATATAGATTTCTACTGTACTATTACACTGGGGAACAAAAAAAATTTTTTCTTGGTGCCTGAGAATTTAGACCTTATTCTGGATATTTTCATGCCACTGATTCAGAAAATATCATCCATTTTGTTCTAGCAGCTCTAGTTTTTGAGATATTGCATACGTCATTACCTACTTTATTACCCTTCTGGAACGGTATTATGAGTTGCTCGTAAATCTAAATGCATCTGTATAATTAAATTGTAGCTATGATTTTGCTGATGTTGCTGTTTTGCATGTGTATTGTACATGTACTAACGTGAATTCTTTCCTGTTACAGGTGTTGACATGGCTTCATCACGAAGAAAGTGTTTAAATCATCCAGATGTGTTTTGTTTTATCTGCGGAGAGTACACGTTCATTGAACAGAGAAAAACTATTACTGATTTTGTGAAAAAAGCTTATTTTGCCTATTTCAAAGTACAACTAGGGACCAAGATAAGCCATGGGCTCCTCATGTTGTGTGTAAAACGTGTACGGAGCATCTGCGGCAATGGACCAACGGAAAGAGGAGGTGCCTGAATTTGGTATACCAATGGTATGGAGAGAACAGAGAAACCACAGTGATGACTGTTACTTTTGTTTGGTGAATATAAAGGGCATCAATGGACGTAACCGGAGTAAATGGACGTATCCTGACATAGACTCAGCTAGACGGCCTGTTTCACATTCAGATGAGATACCTGTCCCATCATTCAGCCATCACTTCCAGAGCTCCCTCAAGAAGATGATGATCTGCTACTGACAAAGAAAGCATATGTGGGCAAAATGACTGATTTCGAAGGACCGTCATCAGTTGCAGAAGGTTTTAGTCAACACGAATTAAACGACCTCATAAGGGACTTAAGTCTTTCGAAGAAATCGTCTGAATTGTTAGCTTCCAGGCTGGGAGAAAAAATTTACTGCTGCCGGGAACCAAAATCACGTTATATCGCGACAGAGAAAAGGATTTACTGCCCTTCTTCTCAAAAGGAACGATTTAGTTTTCTGCAACAATGTGCGCGGATTGCTGATGAAAATGGGCATATCGGAATACACACCAAGTGAATGGCGGTTATCATAGATAGCTCCAAACGGAGCCTAAAATGTGTTCTTCTACACAACGGCAACAGATACAGATCAATCCCAATTGGTCACTCAGTCGGTATGAGAGAGAGAGCACGGGACAGTCGCCCTAGTCCTAGAAAAGACATCATACCGAGACCACCAATGGGTGATCTGTGTGGATCTGAAGGTGGTGAATTTTCTCCTGGGCCAGCAGAGCGGGTACACCAAGTACCCGTGCTTTATATGTCTCTGGGACAGTAGAGCTAAAGATGAACACTGGGTGAGAAGACAGTGGCCTCTGAGAGAAAACATGGTGGTTGGAGAAAAAAATATCATCAAAGAAGCTTTGGTTGACAGAGAAAGGATCATATTGCCACCACTGCACATCAAACTAGGTTTGATGAAACAATTTTAAAGGCTTTGAACAGAGATGGGACGTGTTTTGGCTACATATGTAGAAAATTTCCTGCGCTGAGCATGGAAAAGCTGAAGGCAGGTATTTTCGATGGACCGGGAACTCATGAAAGACCCGCGTTTCCAAGATTCAATGGACAACATTGAGGCACGTGCGTGGTCATCGTTTAGTATGGTTGTGAAGAATTTCCTTGGGAACTATAAGGCCGATAACTACGGTGAACTAGTGGAGAATATGCTCTCTTCTTTTTGTAAACTTGGCTGTAAAATGAGCATCAAACTGCATTACCTCCACAGTCATTTGGATCGTTTCCCAGATAACCTCGGTGATCTAAGCGAGGAACAGGGTGAACGATTTTACCAAGAACTAAGGACCATGGAAGAACGGTACCGCGGACGACGGGATACTCACATGATGGCAGATTACTGCTGGAGCATCCAACGCGAATGTCCTGGCACATCTCATCGCAAGAAATCTCAGAAACGCGGTTTATGTGAGATGTCTCAATGAAAGAACTTTTTTGCCGTTCGTGTCTCAAGCTTGTTTGAATTTAATAAATATTTTTCGTACCTTATGCTTGTTTGATGTTAATACACTATTTTTGCTGACATTCATCATACTTTTGTATTCAATTGACAACAACAGTGATTGCCAGTCAGCAATTATATAATATTATATACATTATATAGAAATATATATAGATATATATCATATCTTGATAAGCAGAGCTGATGGAGAAAAACTAATGTCATTTTTAGAATCAGCGACCTCAATATACCCAGAAACAGGTCTAACATCTAAGTCACCAAAAGTTGTGTTCCCAGTGAATTATTATTATTTAAGAATGTGTGCATATATATATATATATTCCTCGCTTAAAGTGTGTATTTTGGGTGTATATAGATTTCTTCTACTATTATTATTTTGATTGTATATTTATTTCCTACATATTTCGAACAAGTGTATGCTAAATAAATGATTCCATGTTAAATAACTCAACTAAATAAACAGAATGACGTAGTTGTGTTTTATTATTCAAAGTATATGATATTATTTGATTATTCTACGCTACAATTAACGGCACTACAAAAGTTATATATATTTGCATTGACTTCTAAGCCGACTGGAACTGGCAAGAACTTTATTATGCGGAGAACATAACCACCCATTAGATATATACAGCGTGTCCCAAAGAAATGTATACCCACTTTGTTCGATAATACCAGCTATGAGGATAATAAATATATTACTTTTTATATGTTTCTTAATAAAGAATTGTCTCCTGAATCTAAATATGTAATTCATTTTATTAAAAATTGAAAAACAAAAAAGTTACAGATGTTTAAATTATAATTATTATTTTCGAGACTTCATGTGCGATATTTTCTAATATTTTAACCGACTGTTTTGAGATACTTATGTTTAGTGTTGATATTGAAGCATAAATGTTGTAATTATTAGTTAATTCAAAAAATTTACAAATTCCATGGTTAAATGACACTTTATCTAAGATGTTCAAATTGTCGTTGGAAAAGAACAAACGTCGCAGAGTTATAAGATGTTAGATAAGGTTAGAGCAAAACTGTAGTCTTGCCAAATTAGAACTCACCGAAATGGCTAGGCTAAGCTAGGCACTAAACATAAGTATCTCAAAACAGTCGGTTAAAAGGCAGGCCAGGCCATAAAAAAAAATATTAGAAAATATCGCACATGAAGTCTCGAAAATAATAATTCTAATTTAAACATTTGTAACTTTTTTGTTCTTCAATTTTTAATAAAAATAATTACAAATTTAGATTCAGGAGAAAATTCTTTATTGAAAAACATATAAACAGTAATATATTTATTATCCTCATAGCTGGTATTATCGAACAAAGTGGGTATACATTTCTTTGGGACACGCTGTAGAAATTAAATAAATAGTGCAATCTGGCAACTATTCTTATGGGCTGCATTGGATAACTATATATATACATATATATTGCCTTCTAAACAAGCCAACCTTTTTTTTTTCTTTTTTTTTTCTTTGTGGACGAACATCTATTCCATTAATATATATACGTTAGGTTACTTTCGATGAGTTTCAACGACGGTTCAGGATCGACCTGCAGTCGACCCCTCTGCAGTATCCCGCCTCATTTACGGGATTTGGTGAAGGACCTCCTGCCCTCGTAGCCAGTCACGCATATATAAACATATATACAGGGCGTCCCAAAAAAATGTATACACACTTTAACAGCTGATAGCTCAATTGATGTTTCTTTCTTTCCAAGTTAAACCCATTAGAATTAATAATGGCAGTCAGACTAAGCTTTGAACAAAGGAAATTCATTCTAAAATGCTACTGGAAGTGTGAAAACGCAGTTGAAGTGCAAAGACAGTTTAGGAGGGAGTTTCAAACAGATCCACCAACGCGACTTACCATCACTCGAATTAGAGATAAGTTTGAAGCCGATGGAACTGTTCAGAATGTCCACAAGAAGCGTTCCGGAAGACCACGGACATCGACAAGCCCCACAAAGCAAGAAAGAGTACTGGAAACGTATCACCAAAGTCCAAGAAAATCTGTGCGGCAAGCGAGTCGTGAGGTAGGAATTTCAGAATCGTCTGTCCAACGCATTTTGAAGCGCTGTCAATGGAAAAGTTACATTCCAAGATTAGTCCATGCTATTAATGAAGATGATCCGGACCGAAGAGTGGAGTATTGCGAGTGGTACTTGGCACGATGTGGATGTGGATTGGACGAAGGGGTTTCGTAGAATACCCTCCGCGTTCACCAGACCTCACACCACTAGACTTTTTTTATGGGGATACTTAAAAGACAAAGTCTACGCTATAAAACCTGCAACAGTCGCTGAATTGAGAGCAGCCATTGAACGAGAATGCACACAAATACCAAACGAAATGTTTCGTGATGTTTGCGATTCCATTGCTTCGCGTTATCAGCAGTGCCTGGACCAGAACGGACGTCAGTTTGAAAACAGGCGTTGACAAAACAATTAAATAATGTCTGTAGATTCTATTACATTTTGAAAATGAAATGTATTTTAATAAACACTGCCTTTATAAGTATTTAAAGTGTGTATACATTTTTTTGGGACGCCCTGTATATATATATATATATATGCTCCTCAGTGGTGTAGTGGTTAGCGTCGCTGACTACGAATCCATCGGCCCCGGGTTCGAGACCCGGTGACGGCAGCCAGCGCGCAGCAAGACCTAGCTGTTCATCCTTCTACACAATGAAGAAAGTGGTTGGTAGAAAAATGGGTACCCTGGGTGGCCTAGTGGTTAAGACGCTGGGCTGCTGGTGGGGCGTGGTACGGATTCCACGTTAAACTGTAGGTCTAAGATGGAGTGAAAAGGTTGACCTTCATCAGAATGAACAATTTGGTCGGAAGCTAACCAAAGGTTAAACAAAGGTTATATATATATATATATATATATATATATATATATATATATATATAATATATATATATAATATATATACACAAAATATATATACTCCTTTTCATTATGCCTTCTAAGCCAGATTAAGCCAACTGGCTGATTAAGACTTCTAAGCCAACTGAGCAGTAGGCGACTGCCTAGGTCCCCGCTTCAAAAAAGTGTAGGAGGCAAAATTTATGAAGGCTACGATTGGGATTGAATTCGAAACAATCTCTGTATTTATTAAGTGAAATGTTTTTAAAAATGTAAAATTGTTTTTGTTCAAAGTGTGAAAAGTTAATTATGTCTAGAAATTACAACAAAAGAAACTAACTTTCAATAAAAATTTTCGTATACGCATATTCTTTAAAATAAATGAAAAAAGTTAGTAACTAGTTCGCTTTCTCTCCTATTTATGCCTATATCTTTCTTTTGTTGAGTTTGAGTTTGAACGACGGTTCAGGATCGACCTGCGGTCGACCCCTCTGCAGCATCCCGCCTCATTTGCGGGACTTGGTGAAGGAGAGAATTGCTCTCTGATCGCCTCCTGCCCTTGTAGCCAGCCAC
This sequence comes from Bathynomus jamesi, assembly GCA_023014485.1. Taxonomy (NCBI): domain Eukaryota; kingdom Metazoa; phylum Arthropoda; class Malacostraca; order Isopoda; family Cirolanidae; genus Bathynomus; species Bathynomus jamesi. The sequence goes on along the minus strand of JAJOZX010003005.1, from coordinate 259,952 downwards.
GTATGGCTGGTCAGGGACTTTGCACAAGAATCTGTCCAGCTGGTTCTTGAAGTTATTCAGGTCGGTGTGCTGGAGATTCCTCACTTCTTTTGGAAGGACATTGAAAAGCTCTGGGCCCCGTATTCTGAGGGTATTTTCCATCCTCGTTTTCATTGCTCCTTGTCCCACCGCAGCTGGGACCGTACAAAATCTGCCTCTTCTCTCATTCCAGTTTGTTTCTATTTCATTTCTGAGGTTAGGGACAGAGCCCTGAAGTATTTTCCATATGTATATTATTGTATACCGCTCGCGCCTTCTTTCAAGAGAGTAGAGTTCCAGAGATTGTAGTCGAGACCAGTAGTCTTCACCTTCCGTTTCCTCTATCTTAGACGTAAAAGTCCTTCGTATAGCTTCAATGCTCGCAATGTCTCTTTTTCTGTGTGGGCTTGTGAGTACTGAGCAATACTCAATTATTGGTAGGACTAGACTCTTCCATAATTTGAGCATGATGTTTGCTTTTCTGCTGCGGAAGCTCCTCCAGATGATCCACATTATTTTTCTAGCCGTTATGATTTTGATTTTATAGTGCTCTCTGAATTCTGCATCCGACGACATTATTACTCCAAGATCTCTGACTTGTGGATTTGGTGTTATCTGTTTGGCTTGGGGAGTTTTGTACCCTTTTTTCTGTAGCTCTTTGTTATTACCATATTTTAGAAGTTGGAATTTTTCTTCGTTGAACTTCATATCGTTGTCTTCTGCCCACTGGAATAAAGTTTCAATGTCGTTTTGTAGTTTTCTTATGTCATCTTCGTTCAATATTTCCTTACATATCTTTGTGTCATCTGCGAAGCATGATACAATACTGTCCTTAATATCTGCATCAATATCTGCAATCATTATTATGAACAGCAAGGGAGCTAATACTGTCCCTTGTGGGACAGAGCTCACGACTTCCGAGACTTCCGATTTAACTCCGTTTACCACCACTTTTTGCGTTCTTTGCGTCAAGAAATTAAATATCCACCTTCCTAGCTTTCCAGTAATTCCTGTATCCTTAAGTTTGTGTGCTATGATTCCATGGTCACATTTATCAAAGGCTTTAGCAAAGTCCGTATATATAACATCAATGTTTTGTCCTCGACACAATGTTCCTAATATTTTCTCCTGGTGGTCTACCCTCCCTGAAGCCATGTTGATTTGGGTTGTATAAGTCTTTTTCTTGTAGGTAGTAGGTAGTTTTGCCTCTAATTATGCGTTCAAAACACTTTATAAGGTGTGAGGTGAGAGCCACTGGCCGATAATTTTTTAATTTTTGGGCATTGCTCTGTTACCACCTTTAAATAGGGGGGGCAATGTTCGCGTTCTTTAAGTGGGAGTGGAATTTGTCCTGTGTCGAGTGATTTCCTCCATAGTAAGTATAGCGGTTTTGCAATACTCTCTTTGCATTTCTTCAGAAATGTGGCACTCCATGTGTCTGGCCCTGGCGCTGAATTGTCTCGCATCTGTGATAAGGCCGTAATTACATCTCCTTCCGTGAACTCGAAGTCCATTAATATATATATATATATATATATATATATATATATATATATATATATATATATATATCACACACACATGCATATATATAATATATATATATATATATGCAAAAAACAGCATGATCGCGCTACCTCATGGATGGAAAAGTCAAGGACTTTGTGCATGGCACATGGGGCTTTCCATATATATATATATATATATATATATATATATATATATATATATATAGCACATTTTACGTATATAAGGCAGATGTTTTGATGCATATCTGGCAAATGATCAGGTAATGGGGTTAGGAGGCCCCCCCCCCCTCGAAAAAAAAATTTCTGTCTAGCGCCACCAAAATGCTAGAAACGGCCCTGCAACTGAGGCTGTTAAGAACTTCAGTACACGATGAGACATGCCAACGAAAAGTTTTCCTTCTCTCCCCCTCTCCCCTCTCTCTCTCTCGTAGGCTACCTTCCTAGGCCAGGTTAGGCCTGGGGGAGTAAATCCCCACTCCCCCTTCATGCAGCTTAGGGGCTAAACACCCTCCCCCTTGCTTGCATATCCCCTCCTCCCATGGGTGCTAACCCCCCTCCCCATGGGTGGCAACCCTCCTCCCCCTTTGCAATATTTGATCAACATTGCAATTAATTTGCATTCGTCCATTTTGCGGTCAAGCTACTAGAGTGAACTTGCAAGAAAAATTTATTTTGGTAAAATGATTCATAACTTTGCAATGATAAAGCAGTAAGGAACCCTTACAGCAATAATTTAATGTCAGAATTTAGTAAATAAAAGTTCTCGATACTGTTTAATGTTTATCGAGTGTCTTTTTCCCTCAGATTTATAATCACTTCGACTGTCGAGGAGGATGGGAAGGACAGAGGGGAATAGGGAAGGTTTTTGGTTTGATAGTTTGATAGTTGACAAAAACATTTTCGTATAAACTTTATTAATTATGTCCCAAAAATGAAATGCTCTCAAAGAATAAATTATTGATTTACTTTCCAAAAAATGTTTCTTTGATCTTCATAATAATAATAATGGTTCACGTTGCATTTTTCAGTTCTTTATTATTTTAGTTCTTTAGATCTTTATTTATTTGGGTTATAGAAGGGTTTAGCGAGGGGAATGACTGCCCTGGGGGTTTAAGCTACGCCCCCAGAAATGAAATATATATATATATATAATATACACACAGTATATATGTGTGTGTGTATTAGTGATGTAGGTCACATCCGCATCCGCATCCGCATCTGCGGAACATCCGCACATTTTCTCGCATCCGCATCCGCGTCCGCATCCGCACTTTGGACTGCGGATTAGGGTGGAGCGAAAAATACGTTTTTTCTAGTATGACGTTCTAATAGTGATTAAAAGTTGCATTTAGTGGACAATATATACCTGCCAAAATATGAGTTCATTTGTTTAATATTTTCAGCTGCCACCAGGGGGCTAAAGTTAACACAATTTTGGGTAAAAAGGAAAAAAATGCTTCTATTTTAGGTTTATCAAACTATTATAAAATTTTATCTTAGAATTATCTAATAGTTTGATTAAGATTCTTAAATGATAAGAATTCGTTTTGTAAAAATGCCTTTTCATATGCTTAATATCTTCAGCTGCCACAAGAGGGCTGAATTTAACTTAAAAATGACAATTAAGTATGATTCTGTATTTACTTGAAAAAGGGAACAGTAATAAATTAGGATGTCTCTCCTCCTTTATACTGGCTTGAGACAGTTAAGAAACGTTATTTCGTGCCTTAGGGGAGTTACCACCCTTCCCCCAACCAACCTCCCTGTAGAAAGGGTTCTTGCTGAAGACTATTTAGTAATTTGCTTTTGTGTCAAATTTTGGCTGTTTTTTCCTTGATTCTAATGTAGCACGAATCCAACCGTCTCTGTTTGTAGGTCCGCAGACTGATCCAGCAGCGTCTGTAACGAGCTTGACGCATCTCTCTACGGCTTGTGTATGACATGGAAACTGAAATATTCTGAATGAAGAGTAGTACCATGTTTGATGCATGATTCAATATCATCAAGAGAAACTCCTTTGGTTATCGGTGGTTCTGCTATCTGAAAATCTTGCCACATAATGAGATCTGTATAGTCTTTGGCATAAAAATTTATTTCTGGCACCTTAAAATACCTGATAACATCTGTTTCTTGAATGCATGCCCTTGCTTTTATGATCTGCCTAAATCCCAACTGACGCACATGCTCCCTTTCATCAGCTATCATTGCAATGAGAATGTTTTCTTGATTTGCGTAATATGCATTTCGCTGAATGACTGAGTCATGTACTCTCCTAAGCTCTTCACGGAGATACCGGCTTCTTGCAATCATATGCCACATATGTTTAGCACCATATTGGCATAATGGTTTACGCTTTATCTGAAACCACATTGGTGCGTATACCCTAACAATGAAAGTAGCTAATTCTTGTAAATTGCCTGAAGGATTCTCTGTGCTTGCATATAACCGCAGAGTCCTGTTTGCTGTGGTGAGCCACCTTGAATGTGATATATTGCCTGGACTCTTATGACTAAGACTCTTTGAGAATGTTCCACTTGATATAGCCTTGTGAATTTCAAGAAGGTATTTCTGGTCAGTACTTATGTCATCTACATCAACTTCACACATGTCCTCTTGAATTTCAATGGGTTTGAAGTTAACTATGGGAAGCTTTTCACAGTCTGAAAGTGCTCGGCCAATTTCTCCTGAAAATGCTCTTGGTCCAGTAGTGGTACCATCCAAGTGATGAAACAGATGGCGCAATGGAAGTTCATTAAGGTGTAAAAGGCATATCAGCAACTGCAATGGCTTATTAAAGGCTTCTTCCAGTAATCTTATTGTGCCTCCAATACTACCAGTGTTAACCACTGTCGAATCACAGCCAACTGCAACGATGTTCCCTATATCAACATTCCTTTCTTTCAAGCAATTCACTAGCGCTGTGCAAATGTATTTAGCTTTGCCACTGGAAGGTGTCACATGTGCAAAGTACAGAGAGTGTGGTTCAGATATTATGCTGATATGCTCTTCGCGTTTGGTTCTTTGGTGGTTAGAGCCATCACTCTCCTGGATTGAATCATTGTTTTATCCTTTCTGCCATCAAAGTATAATCCCCGCATGGTTTTTGGCTCTCCTATCTGTTGTAGTTCCTTTCTCTGTTTTTGTCTTTCACGTCTTAGCTTACTTCTGTCTATAATATTCCCTTTGTCTTCGGGAGTAACAATTTTAAGATTTGCCAATACTGCAGAAGCAATAGCAGCCCCAGCTCTGTCCGACATTTTAAATCTATCACAAGTAATTGCTAATGAAGGCAGTGGCTCACGCATCTGTTGTTCTGATATTACATACTGAGTCGAGGTTGTATCTTCCTCATTATCTTCAGATATCTCTTCTAGTTGTTGAAGTTCACTTGTCTCTGTTTCGATTTGTAAGTTGGACGTATTGGTTATAGCAGCACTAGTTGTTTGTGAGGATTCCAGACGTGCTTTTTCCATTTCCTTTCGATGTTCTCTTGCTTGTAATCGTCTTGTGTGTGCTATGTCAATGCTTCCTATCACCATTATTCTGCGTGTTCGTTGGTCATTTAAAAAATCCTGCTCTTTTGGAGGGACTTTCTTACTCTTTTCACATGAGCATCTCCTAAACTCCTTACATTTGCAGGTGCAGATGTCAAACAAAGTGCATTTTGAAGAGTTTTCAAATTCTTCAAGCTGATTTTTGTACTTAGGCTGATCCTTGCGTGACTTGTATGGCTTTAATAAGGACCTGTATTTATCATGGTACACTCGCATCATCTGTAAAACGCGTGTATGTGAAACTATTGGCAAAGAGGCCTTCTTCCAAATATTTTCTACCTTTTTGGAAACTGCCTCTGCTATTTCAGAAAATGAAGGCTCCTTGTTATTCATCTGCTCCTTCACTAAATGTTTTGTGAACAGGTAATCTTTCATAATGCAGTTATAAGTTGGTAGTTGCATATCACTCATCTCACAAGGTACTTCAAATATGGCACACTTCATATGTTCTCTAGTGAAATGTTTATATTTAGTATTTGATGCCATAATATTTTTAAGAAAAATTCACAATCACAAAATATCCTGTAACATCAAAACATTATATAATTAATATATATAATATATTTTATAAGTATATATAATATATTATATAAATATATAATATATTATATAAATAAACTAAAATTATATAATACATTATAACAAGCATTTTATAATAAAATCAATATTATCTCTATATAAATCACTTTAAAATAAAGTTTTATAATATTCCGATCATATTAAAAACTCTCCGATCAACTGAGCGACTAGGCCTACTACCTAAGAAGACAAGTGTTAACACACTGTTCTAATGACTCACAGAAAGAAATTCCTTCACACCAAACCCCCCCCCCCACACACAACATTCAGTGTAGTCTCAACATGACTCAGTTACTCTAAATTGTGTTAACTTCAGCTCTCTTGTGGCAGCTGAAGATATTAAGCATGTGAAAAGGCGTTTTTACAAAACGAATTCCTATCATTTAAGAATCTTAATCAAACTATTAGATAATTCTAAGATAAGATTTTATAATAGTTTGACAAACCTAAAATAGAAGCATTTTTTTCCTTTTTACACAAAATTGTGTTAACTTTAGCCCCCTGGTGGCAGCTGAAACCTTTAAACAAATGAACTCATATTTTGGCAGGCATATTTCGTCCACTAAATGCAACTTTTAATCACTATTAGAACTTCATAATAGAAAAAAAGTATTTTTCGCTCCACCCTACTGCGGATGTCGTGCGGATGTGGACCGTTGAGATAAAACGTCATTAATAAGCGGAAATTATCAAATTCTACTATATTAATAGAACTAGTTCATTGTGCGCAAAAGTGATGCAAGCGACAAGACGAGAGGCTGTTCTTGTATGAAGTTACTCTCTTGCAACCTACTTAGATCCACGTTACAAAGCTAAGTTATTTTCACCTAGTACATTAGAACGAGTTAAATCATCACTTGGCAAAGCAGTTGAAGAGCTTCAATCTCTTGAATCTGTCGCTTCGCCACCCACCAAAAGAATAAAAGTTTCAGTGACAGAACCAACACCTTCAACAAGCAAATCTATCACAGAATCTGTCTCTCAGTTTCTTGAGTCAAGCAGCAATGACGAGACCTACGCGATGTCAAAAGATGTAGTAAAAATGATCGAGAGCTATCACCAAGAAAAACGCCTGGCTGCATGTGACAATCCTATTAGTTGGTGGAAAAATATGCAGAATATCTATCCATACTTGAGTAAACTTGCAAGGAAACATTTAGCCTGTCCTCCAACAAACGTACCAAGCGAGAGATTATTTAGCAGTGCTGGATTAATATATGATGAAAAGAGAAACAGACTGGCAGCAGAAAAGGCAGAAAAATTAATTGTCCTTATGCATAACTTTCCTATAATTAAGTTTGAACATTAAACGATGAACATCTTAGTTTACTTTATTTTAATTACTCATTTATAAATATGCCTAATAAAACTTTAAACTTAATATAAATAGTTATCAAGCTAATTAAAGATCTCTTTCTATAAGGGTGGAGGTTGGGGAAAGAGGTCGGTGGGGTGCATTTGAGTTGGGTTCACGTCCCGCATCCTGGTAACACAATTATGGTTTCTAATTGTGGCTGAAACTCAACAAAATATAACGAATTTATTTGCAGACGAATTCACTAATTGATTTCTATATTAGTTAGATGCTTGATATTATTTTATATGTTCAGAGAAAAGTACAGCAATTATTGTACAATTAATCAATTATACTACATTATAGCTACAGCTCTCTCTATATAATAACTTATTATATACGTTAAACACAACAAATCTCGAATATATCCTAAAAAATAACGAAAATGTAGACATCCGCATCCGCATCCGCGGATGTTCAAATCAAACATCCTCATCCGCATCCGCATCCGCGGATGTTCAAATCAAACATCCTCATCCGCATCCGCATCCGCGGATGTTCAAATCAAACATCCTCATCCGCATCCGCATCCGCGGATGTGAAAAAAATGACATCCTCTACATCACTAGTGTGTATATATTTTAGGAGGAGAGAGTTTGAACAAATGTTCAAGACCGACCTATGTTCGATCCTTCTGCAGTATTCCTCCTCATCTGGGGGATTTTTATGGTATCCATTTATCTTCCAACTAAAGGAAGGATGAACAGCTGGGTACTGCACGCCGCCTGCCCGCAGAGGGAGTCGAACCCAGGCAAATGGATTCGTAGTCAGCGACTTCAACCACTACACCACCCAGGCACACACACACACACACACACACACACATATATATATATATATATATATATATGTACAGGAAGGCCATATGACAGAGACGATAATAAGTAAATCAAACAGCTATGTGGAACTCCTAGCAGTGAAAATAGAAAAACTAAACTTGATAGTAATAGTCATCTATAGACCTCCAAGCACCCGAACCGAAAAATTCTCGGAGGCCATTGATGACATTAGAAAGCTAATAAAAGCCATAAACCCTCCATCCCCCAATATAATGATCTGCGGAGACTTTAACTTCCCATTTATAAAATACAAAAAGGTGAATAGGAATATATATATTCACCAGGACAAGGGGGGCACAAGAGAAGACCAGGAACAAGGAAAAATGTTGATGGCTCTCACAAATGAGTTTATGCTGACACAGGAGATAACAGAAAATACCAGAAAAAATAACTGCCTAGATCTGGTATTCACGAATAACACGAACTTGATTGCTGATATAAAAATAACCCCAACCATTATCTCAGACCACAACTTAATCGAGATATCAACAAATATGACGGCAGCATTAGAAGACAATACACATATTGTGGAAAGAAGTAATTCGGGGCCTTTAACTTAAACTCGAAGACTATAAATTGGGAAGCAATCAGATCGCGCATGGCCCAAATAGAATGGAGAACAATTTTCGAGAATAAAACAACTGAAGAAATGCTAACAACCTTGGAGGAAAAAACGCTGAGAATTTTAGAAAAATATGCTCCGAAATCACAGCCAAAAGGAAAGAGGAGCTGGCTAGAAAGGCAAAAGAGAAGACTATTCCGCAAAAGAAAGAGAGTGGAGGCGAAGTTAGGAAACTGCGGAGATAATGGCAGGAAAATAATAAAAGAAAAACTGGAGGGTATCCAAAGGGAAATACAAGCCATGATTAAGGACCATACAGAGAGGGAAGAGGAAAAGGCGGTAGAAGCAATAAAGGAAAATCCAAAATACTTCTATAGCTATGCACTTTGATTTTACACCAGAAGATGTAGCGAGAGCTATAGGACAAATGAAACTACATTCAGCTGCAGGTCCGGACAATTGGAACGCATTACACAGGCCTGCAAAATTGAGGGTCCTAAAAACTTTTTTGAAATTGTATGCTGGTTTTATAGGAATTTGGGGTGCTAAATCCAAAAACGGCCTCAGATTTGCTCCATCACGTATAGTTTTTTCACAATTTGCTATGACGTTTTTATGTTGTAATATGTTACTGAATAAAATAAGTAGTGAAGAATTACCACATGAAACCTATTTCCTGACCATTTCTGAATATATTTATTTTAAAAAACTATAAAACTTGGATACTTACATCTTTACTTAGTGGAATGGCTTAGTAGTCCCGTTTTCTTTTGCCAGTGAAGCTGCGCCTGTTGCATTTCCTTTTGTGCGCTGCTTCCGGATTTTCACGATGCAGCATCCAGCAATAATCCCCCATCATATTAACGTTCCACCGGCCTTGGTATCTCTTTTCCATCTCCTTAATGTCTTGATGGAAACGTTCTCCCTGTTCCTCACTTACTGCACCTAGATTTTCTGGGAAAAAGTCCAAGTGTGCATTCAAGAAATGAATTTTGATACTCATTGAGCATCCCAAAGCTTTGAATTTCTCCAGCATGTTTTCAACAATGAGTGCATATTCAGGGTCCTTATTATTCCCAAGGAACTTAGTAACCACACTTTTGAAGGAATTCCAAGCCTCTTTTTCTACTTCAGTCATCGTAGACAAGAAGTTTTCATCTGACAGCAGTCTTCTAATGTCTTGGCCTACAAAAATACCTTCTCTTAATTTTGCTTCTGATAGGTTAGGGAACTTCTTGCAGAGGTACTTAAAGCATTCTCCACTTTTTTCTAATGCCTTAACAAACTGTTTTATAAGGCCTAGTTTTATATGAAGAGGTGGTAGAAGTACTTTCTTTGGGTCAACAAGATTTTTACGCAAAATATTCTTGCTTCCAGGTTCTAGAGATCTTCTTTGTGGCCAGTGTTTTTGCTCCCAGTGTTGACTCTTTGCTCTGCTATCCCATTCACAAAGGAAACACGGGAACTTAGTATATCCTCCCTGCTGCCCCAGAAGCATGCACAATACCTTAAGGCCTCCACAAATCATCCAGTGATGATCATAATATTTTATCTTTGTAAGAACCAATTCCAAATTCTCATAACTTTCTTGGAGATGTACCGAGTGACCAACAGGTACAGAGGCATACTTGTTCCCATTATGCAAAAGAACAGCTTTTAAACTTCTTTTAGAAGAGTCGATGAAAAGTCTCCATTCATCCGCTTTGTACTCAATGCCAAATGCCTGTACCAAACCATCAATATCACTACAGTAAACTAAATTGCCCTCATGTGAAAAGTAGTGAATAAACTCCTTTTCTCTTCTTCTATACAAATATATCGATGTTCCAGCTGATAATAAATTTCTTTCTTTTAATCTGGAGCCTAAGAGTTCAGCAGATTCCTTGGATAATCCCAAATCTCTCACTAAATCGTTTAGTTCAGATTGAGTGAACAACTGGGGGTCTTGACTTCCTATATCACACTGAAATTCTTCATGATCAGTATCTGAACCAGAATTACTAGGCAAATCTTCCAATGTTTCTGGTGGAAGCGGAACTGGAACTTCTGGCCCATGAGGAACAGGTCGAAAAGCTGATGGAAGATTTGGATAGAATATGGCTTTCTTATTTTTTGAGTTATAGCCTTTAACATCACAAGAGCAAAAATAGCAGTCATCAGAGTGATTTTTTGGCTCCCTCCATACCATTGGCACACCAAATCTGAATGCTTTCTTTTTGCCTTTACACCATTTCCTTAGATCCTCTACGCAAATAAAACAAACTTTGTGTGGTGCCCATGGTTTGTCTTGGTCTCCTAGTTTCATTCCAAAGTAGGTATGGTACACTTGCCTAATAAAATTTGTTACGTTTCTTTGATGTTTCTTGATCACAAATTCCCTGCATATGTAGCAGAAGCTGTCGGGACTGTTGACACATCAACGGCTAGCCATGATTCACAACTTACTACAGTACCCAGAACACAATAAGAGTCTTGAATTTAATTTAATAAAGGCTAAATAAGGCTTTCTTAACACTATCAAAACACGCTAGTTCGCTGATATAAAACCAAAAACAACTCAAAATCACTGAAAAAATTCGCTTCGGATGAATCATTGTGCGCAATTCATGAAATCTGAGTAACAACTAACTCATACGGCTTGGCAACCCAGTATTTATAGTCTCTTAGCAGTTTCTAGTAATTTCCGGAAATCTGGCATTTTCTCGAAGTCGCTTCACAGAAAAATCGAATTTGTGAAATAACTTTGTGTCGCATGACATTTTTATTGTTTTTCGAATTCAGCACACAAAAATACATTGTAAACAGCTAAAATTATGAAAAAAGTTTTTCCATCGGAGGCCTGTGAATTATTGATTAAAAACTGTAAAAATGAAATAGCTACACCTTTATACTGGATATGGAGAAGATCCCTAGACACTGGGGAAATACCGAGCATCTTGAAAAGAGCAAACATTGTCCCTATATATAAAGGAGGGGACAGATCTCAAGCAAAGAACTATAGACCAGTGTCATTGACGTCCCACCTCACCAAAGTATTTGAAAGAATAGTTAGAGAGAAAATTTATGATTTCCTGGAGACACGGGAAAGATTCAACGAAAATCAGCATGGATGCCGATCAGGTAGATCATGCCTATCACAACTAATAGAGCACTACAACAATATCCTAGATGCATTGGAAGGCAATGACAACTACGATGTTATATGCACAGATTTTGCTAAAGCTTTCGATAAATGTGACCATGGTATAATAGCACATAAAATTAAAGACATGGGAATAACAGGCAAAGTGGGAAAATGGATCTACAACTTCCTTAGTGATCGTCTGCAGGTCGTCAAAATTCAAGGTATATCATCATCAGAATCGGAAGTACGCAGCTCAGTACCACAAGGGACAGTACTGGCCCCACTCCTGTTCATTATCATGCTAACAGACATAGACAGCGGAGTAAACAGCAATAGTATAGTAACATCCTTTGCAGACGATACAAAGATCAGCAGAAAAATCAGCGATGTATATGACGTGGAGGCCTTGCAGAGGGACACGAACAAAATATACAAATGGTCAGAAGACAACAACATGTCATTCAACGCCGAGAAATTTCAGCTCTTGAGATATGGTAGAAAAGAAGAACTTAAACAGACTGCATATTATGCTCCAGATAGACAGGAAATTCAGAGAAGCATGAAAGCGATTGATCTCGGGATAATAATGACAGATGATGCGAAATTCGAAACACAAAATCAAATAGCGATAAATAAAGCAAAAAGAGTCGCCGCACAGGTTCTATGAACGTTCAAGAGAAGGGACAGGACAGTAATGATTCCCCTGCTAAAAACACTGATTATACCAAAACTTGAATACTGCTCAGTTTTGACGTCCCCATATAAAAAGGAAGAAACTAATAAACTAGAAGAAACGCAAAGGCATTTCACAGCCAAGATTGATGGCTGCAAAGAACTCAACTACTGGGAAAGACTAAGTAAACTAAATCTGTACTCACTGGAAAGAAGAAGAGAGAGGTACATTATAATCTACATATGGAAAATGATCGAAAAACTGGTACCAAACCTAAAACTAAACCCAATTACCATTCAAACAACACTGGAAAATAGGAAAGGCAGAATGTGTAGTGTTTCCAAATTAAAGGCCCGACAAGGGACCTCCTCAACCCTGAAGGAAAATAGCTTGGTTGTCAGGGGGCCAAGACTTTTCAACCAGCTTCCTAAGGACCTCAGAAACGTAACGGGGGTCAAAGTTGAAGTCTTCAAGAAAAGACTGGATGCCTGGCTCAGGACAGTACCAGATGAGCCGGGCGTGCCTGGCTATGTACGGTGGAGAGCGCAAGAAAGCAACTCGCTCCTCCACCAGGCCAGACCTAGAGGCTGGGCCACCAGCTTCACCTCCGTGTGAAGAGAGACCAACGCACGAAACAACATAAGGTTCATAAGGTATATATACACGAGGGCGGTTAGAAAATAAGTTTACACGGCGTATAATTTTGTAACTAAAGGACCTACATTCATTATGTTTGGATCAGGTGAATTCGTTAATCATTGTTGGCAACCCTGCACGTCGATTCGGCTGCCATCTACCGTACATTGGTTATATGAGTCAGTTGAACATGGCGGCTCGACCGGAGAAGTGCCCTGTCATTTCTGCAACGATATTCCGTGTCTGTCAGTGGTCAAGAATTTCTCGAGCGCATTGTCACAGGAGACGAGACATGGGTTCATCACCGTACTCCGGAAACAAAACGTGCCAGCATGGAATGGAAACACCCTGGGTCCCCGCAACCAAAGAAGTTCAAGATTGTGAGGTCCGCTGGCAAAGTGATGGTTACCGTGTTTTGGGACTACAAAGGCGTTTTGCTCACAGACTTTATGCAAAAATACTAGCGGCCATTAAACGTAAACGTCCTGGACTGCTCCGTAGGGCAGGGCTCTGTTCCAGTCGAGCCGCCATGTTGAACTGTCTCATGTAACCAATGTACGATAAATGGCAGCCGAATCGACGTGCAGTGTTGCCAACAATGATTAACGAATTCACCTGATACAAACATAATCAATGTAGGTCCTTCAGTTACGAAATTATACGCCGTGTAAACTTTTGGTGCTTTCCTGTTAATGGGAATACCCAACCGCCCGCCATCATCTGAACTCGTATCTTGCGGAATTCATGTGGCGACAACGTACCGAAAGCAGCGACGTTTTTACTGCGATTTTAGATGACGTAAAGACATTTTGGCCCCCTACTTACTGATTATCGCGTACATATTAACTAATTTCATTTAAATGATTAATAAATTCGGTACTTATGTACTATCGGGACTACCAAACTGTTTATGATGTATTTTGCTAACGAAAATATCACAACTTAACCTAACCAATTATCAAAGGCGTACAGTTGACCGAACCGGGCATTCAATTAACCTAAATGGGCATTCAGTTCACCTAACCGGGCATTCAATTAACCTAACTGGGCATTCAGTTCACCTAACCGGGCATTTTCCGTTATATTAACCTGTTAGGTTAATTCAATGCCCGGTTAGGTCAACTGTACACCCTTGATGATTGGTTAGGTTAAGTTGTGATATTTTCGTTAGTTTAAACGAAAATGACGAGAGCAAAGATATATAACAAACAGTTTGGTGGCGGGCAGTTGGGTATTCCCGTTAACAGGAAAGCACCAAACTTTTTTTCTGACCGCCTCTCGTGTGTATATATATATATATATATGTAGGGTGGGCTATTTAAGCGGAACCATAGAGAATACCACAGATACCACACCACACCACCACCCTCGGAGATCCCTGGTCTACAGTATAGTAGCAGCTTAACTGAGGCAAGTTTGTAAAGCTTAATTGTATAGGCTACGGATTTGAAGATAGGCTACTGCAATTTATAATTAGATAGGTTAACGAGACAATTAAATAGTTAATTAGTTGTTGGGGTCATCAGGAAGCAAACGTATCATTTGAGGCTGAGCTAGTATTTGAAGGGTTCGTGCCCTTAAATTCAGTAATGTAAATAAAATTTTCTGTCAATCATGGTGGATAACTTGTTGAAAATAGTCTCATATAATGTAAGGTCAGTGAGGAATTCAACTGTAGATGTTCATAAAATCTGTAATAGTGCAGATTTGATACACCTGCAGGAGCACTGGCTACCTAAGCAAGAGCTAAAATTTCTCTACCATCCATGATGACTTTATGTACCATGCGTCATCAGCAGTAGACTTGTCAGATGAATTAATGTACGGTAGGCCTTTTGGTGGTGTTGCTTTCTTAATAAGGAAAAATTTGTGAAAACATATAAAATTTTTAACAAGCGATAATGTAAGGTTGTTAGGCATTGAATTACAAGTGAACAATGATTGCATATTAATTGTAAACTGTTATTTACCATACAACAACGGCAGTAATCTATATAAATACATTGATTTGCTGTACAAAATTAAGTCATTATCAGATAAACCCAAATATTCTCACTGTATAATAATGGGGAACTTTAACATACATCTGAACTCGGAATTCTTTGTAGAATTGGGTAACATGTGCGAGCCTGCCAATTTAAGTATAAGTGATGTAGAGGTATTAGGGGTAACCAGTGGTAATTTTACATACGTTAGTGATATGAGTGGTACCAGCAGGTGGATTGATCCTTGTCTCACTAGTAATAATGTAAAGGATCGAATTGTTAGAATTCATATTCTGCATGATTTCCTTCTTTCTGATCATAGACCATTAGAAATATTAATTAACATTACCAATTTATGCGCAACACGACTTAACAATAACTCAATGGGTAAGAATAATCGCGTCGATTGGTCCAATGTTAATATGCAGCAGAGAATAGAACACAAAGACAGAACAAGTCACCTTTTTAATAATTTAGAAATTTTGCATCTTGCCTGTAATAATCCTTGCTCAAATGATTCTCACTGTAAACTCATAGATAGGTATTATAGTAAGATAATATCCCTGTTAAGAGAAGCAGGAAGCCTGCTGATTAAATCTTACAACTATCATACTAAGATTATTCCTGGATGGAATGATTTTATTGCACCCCCTGAAGAGGGAATCGAAAGACGCCTATAATTTGTGGTGCATTCATGGTAGATCCAGATTAGGACCAGTATACATGAATATGTGTAGAAGTAGGGGTCAGTATAAGGCGGCCATAAGGCGATGTAAACAAGAAGAAGAGTCTATTCGAGCATCAAAAGCCTGTGAAGCTCGCATAAATAACGATAATAACAAATTTTGGAAATTTGTTAAGAATCAAACGGGTGTCAAAAATGTCCTCCCTCCGACAATCGATGGGGTGTCGGGGGAGGATGAAATTGCAAAGCTGTGGAAAAACCACTATTCTAGCATTCTTAATAGTGTGAGTAGGGATAATCTTAAGATAGATTGCAGCGAAACGATTGTGGGAGGGACAAGGGAAAATACTTTGATATCATTTTCTGAAGTAAAGAGGTTACTTAACGAGTTAAAGACTGGTTCTGCGTCAGGGGTAGATGATTTATCGAATGAGCACTTAAAATATGCAAATGACGTAGTATGTCTGCATATATCATTGCTCCTATCAGCCATGCTTGCTCATAGCTATATCCCTGCAGAGTTCATGAGGGTATATATATCTTGCCCCTGGTCAAAAGTAAGTACGGAGACATTCTGTCCAGCAATAATTACAGGCCTATCGCTGTCGCTTCCTGCTTCTCGAAACTACTAGAAAAACTCTTGTTACTCCGATTAAATAATTTCCTATGGACATCTCCTAATCAGTTTGGCTTTAAAAGGTCCCACTCAACTGACCTGTGTATCTATGTACTTAAAGAAACGATATCTAAATACACTGACAGTAATTCAACTATTTATAGCTGTTTCCTAGATATAAGTAAGGCATATGATAGGGTGAACCACAATATTTTATTTGCAAAACTAGAAGACAGGAAGGTTCCCATGTACATATTAAATTTATTGAAATTTTGGTATCCCCACTGTTAGGTGGGGCAATGTACTATCCGAGTGTTTTGGCTCCTCTTGCGGGGTGAGACAAGGCTCCTTGCTCTCCCCTATGCTGTTTAATGTGTATATTGACGGATTAATTGCTTCACTTAACGAGGCAACAGTGGGATGTTGTATAGATAACACAAGGCTAAATAACTTAGTTTATGCTGATGATATGGTGTTAATAAGTCCCTCTGTTAAAGGTCTGGATCGGCTACTAAAAGTCTGCGATGAGTATTCGCAGAAGCATATTCTTTTTATTGTTACAAAAACTAAGGTTATGAAATTTCATCCTAAAAGCTGTAATCAGCCAGCTGATATAAGGTTTAAAATGAATGAAGTAATTGAGGAAGTACAAGAGTTTAAGTATTTGGGTCAAACTATTACCAGCTCCTTGAGTGATGACTCGGATATAAGAAAACACTCTCGAAGCCTGTGTGCTAAAGCGAATATAACCATAAGGAACTTTCGATTCTGTACAAGTGAAGCTAAAGACACTCTCTTTCGGACTTTCTGCAGTAATATATACGGACAGCAACTCTGGGTGCATTATAAAAAAGGTTCTGGCAGAACCCTAAATTTGCTGTACAACAGGTCTTTTAGACTCTTACATAAATTATCCCCGAGATGCTCAGCTTCGCAAATATTTGCTACCCGCAATGTCCCGAGCTTCCGGGAGGTAACAAGACGTGCTCAATACAGTCTAATGCAAAGAAGTAAAAAATCAACAAACCCGATCATCCAAGCTTTCCATGAGTCCTGCCATTTATCCTCTAAGCTATGGACTTCTTGGTACGAAAACGTCTGTCTGTAGCCCCATTTAACTTCGACATTACAGTATTATTTCTAATCAACTGTATATATTTCTATCCTTAGTATATGAACTATCATTGTATTAATAATATTTGTCATATGGACTATAGTCTGCCAATAAACATTTTCATTTCATTTTCATTCATTTCAATTCATTTTCAAAATTGAACTTCAGTGCTCGGCTTTTAGTGATATTCTTTGTTTTGAACAAAAATACTGAAGCTGTTTAGGTCTAACAGCCTACGTGGAGGAACCTCACTTCTTGTAGCAAACGTGCCCCATACGATAGTGGACCCTTTAAGCAATTAGTAATGCCATTACGCCCTCGGGTCGTTTGTTATTAACACTGATACCAATATAGTTTAAACGAACAATAAATCACTGATTGAAACGACAACAGTTACTAATCCTTTGGGAATCCAGGACAAAAACTCATTGGACAAAAACTCACTGGACAAAAACTCACCACTTAAATGCAAAAGAGGACAAAAACTCACCAGACAAATGTTTTTGTGAAATACATACACTCTAGTCTAGATCTTAAGATTTTAGACTCATTGTAGATAATTACTCTTCATCTTTTAAATTGAATAACTTTCTTTTTTTTGGAGAAATGAAAAACAAACATGTTAGAGCACTTTAAATAATTATTGTGTTTTTAACGAAAATATCATGACTTAACCTAACCAATCGTCAAGGGCGTACAGTTGACCTAACCGGACAGTCAACTAACCTAACCTGGCATTCAAATGACCTAACCGGGCATTCAATTGACCTAACTGGGAATTAATTCTTGATTTTTTTCTGCAACTTAAGATCTTAAGATGTAGACTAGAGTGTATGTATTTCGCAAAAACATTTGTCTGGTGAGTTTTTGTCCGGTGAGTTTTTGTCCGGTGAGTTTTTGTCCAGTGAGTTTTTGTCCGTGCACCATCCTTTGGTGTAATCTGCCAGGTGATGACATCATTGGGTCTCTTTCTGGTTCACTTTCACTTTATTAATGTACTTTTATAGGGGTACTACAACCAGAAGTTCACCTTTTTAGTCACAATCGGGGTATGAAACAAGTAAAGAAAAGTAAATTTACTAAAATTGCACCGACACTAGGACTAGTGAGTGAGAAGTTGTGTTCAGAATTAGGTTATCAATTACTAGGCACATCTGATCACTAAGTTAAAGCACAATCATTTATGAATAAAAAAAAAAAATGCATCACCTGAAGATCAGGGCCCCCAGCCTCAATTACCAAATGATATCTTCGTTAAAACTAACGAAAATCTCACGACTTAACCTAACCAATCGTCAAGGGCGTACAGTTGATCTAACCGGGCATTCATTTTAATTTATTATTATATTTGGTATTATAAAGCAAAAAACAAGAATACATGGGGGGCCCTGATCTTCAGGTGATCCCAAAAAATTGTTTTTAATAAAATTTCAATTCCTGCTGTTCTTTACTTATAAGAAACTTTGTCAAAGAGACTTACGAAATCCTCTAAAGTCGGCCTAACTGATTAACTTTATAGTTTACATAAAAAAGTACGATATGCGTACTCGCATCTTCTTCCTCAGACACACTCCCGTTCGTTCTCCACCCGACGTCGTTTCTTTCTATAACTCTTTCCAGTTGTCGCCTGTCTTCTTTGCCAGAACTTTCTTTGGATCAAATGTAGAATTCGGACCCCAGCCTTCTTTAGTTAGCTTTATAAGGCTAACTAACGAAAATATCATGACCTAACCTAACCAATCGTCAAGGGCGTACAGTTAACCTAACGATTGGTTAGGTTAGGTCATGATATTTTCGTTAGTTAGCCTTATAAAGCTAACTAAAGAAGGCTGGGGTCCGAATTCTACATTTGATCCCTTTCTTTACTTTTACCATTAGCACCCTGTAACTAAAAAGAACTTAAACATGGGGTTTACAGTAATTAGCATTAAATTAAATACACCTATGGATAATTACTATTAAGAAAAATAACAAATAAAGTTAATAATTTAACAAATAATTTAACAAATGAAGTTAATAATTTAATGTTATTGAAGTTTTTAATAATAATTTCACGGTCTAACTATAGTGCGAGTTCGCGACATTTTAACGTGGACCCTTATGATTAGGCCAGATTTGGGCGCACCATGACATCATTGGGAGTAGTATAAGAGTGTGCTTGGGGTGTATACAGCTCACGTGGTTACAAATGGGCGCGGAGCAGACGCATTATACAGAGTGTACATAAAGTCAGGATCTATTTTTGTGAAGCACTTGGAAATTATATGGAATTCAATCATAAAATGATAAAGTGGTAACATTTATTAAATAATTAAGAGTAGGATTCGACGTGACGCCCATCAGTATCCCTGCACAGCTCAAATCGTTCCGCAGCATTTCTAAACACATTCTGGAGCATTTGCGGGGTTATGTTATCTGCAGCAGTTCGTATACGTGTACGTAAGTTTTCAAGACTCGTAATCTTCGTCTGATAGACGTGCGATTTGATAAAGCCCCATGCAAAGAAATCTAATGGGGTTAAATCTGGTGATCTCGCTGGCCAAGGTCTTTTGTTGCTTCCGCGTCCGATCCAGCGATTTGGAAAACGTCCATTTAGATAATCCTGAACAATTTTGGCATAGTGACAAGGAGCACCATCATGTTGATAGACGACGGGGATAGGATTGTTAGTACCGTCGTCTATC
>JAJOZX010003005.1:185000-237500 GCA_023014485.1 Bathynomus jamesi | reverse complement strand
GCTAAAAGTTAGCAAGGCTCCAACCCCTGACGCGTTTTATCCTAGACATTTGAAAGATTTGAAAGACGTTATCGTAGGCCCCTTAACGAAGATTTTTAATCAGTCACTCGAAACGGGGATTATTCCTGAAGACTTCAAATTAGCTAACGTCACGCCCATTTTTAAAAAAGGCGACCGAACAGTAGCTAGCAATTATAGGCCCATTAGCTTAACGTCACTTATCGGTAAACTTTTGGAATCTGTAGTTAGGGATCGTATCATCGATCACTTAGAAAGTAGAGATTTGATTAATAGTAGTCAGCATGGGTTTCGACGCCATAGATCTTGTTTAACTAATTTGTTAGAATTTTATAACGAAGTCGTGCGCGAATACGATAGGCATAGAGCGACTGACGTTATTTATTTAAACTTTAAAAAAAGCGTTCGATACAGTTCCGCATAAAAGATTAATTGCGAAGGTTAAAGCGCACGGTATACGCGGTCAAGTAGCTAACTGGTTAGAGCAGGGGTCACCAACCTGGGTGGTACCGCCCACTAGTGGGCTCACATTAAAGGTAATTAAACATTTATTTCATTATTTATTTTATCGATTATGTTGATTTATTCTTTTTGATTTAAAGTGGGCGTTAAGCTTTTTTAATTTTAAAAAAATCGTAAAGGTGGGCGGTGAACCAAAAAAAAGGTTGGTGACCCCTGGGTTAGAGGAATGGCTTCGTGCTAGGAGACAGAGGGTCGTTGTTAATGGTAGTGAATCGGAGTGGTTGGATGTAGGTAGCGGTGTCCCACAGGGTTCAGTGTTAGGCCCATTGCTATTCGTAATTTACATTAACGACATAGATGTAGGATTGACTAGTAACGTGTCAAAATTCGCGGACGATACTAAAATAGGCGGTAAGGTTGTTAACGAGGACGATAGAAATAGGCCCCAAGACAATGTAAATAGGATTATAGCGTGGACGGATAAGTGGCAGATGCAATTTAACGTAGACAAATGTAAAGTTTTGCATATAGGTTCTCATAACAATAATTACACATACACGATGGATGAGAAAGAGTTAGCGAGCGTTGACGAGGAAGTAGATTTAGGAGTACGCGTATCTAAGGATTTGAAAGTTAGGAACCAATGCCTGGAGTCTTGCGCAAAAGCTAGTAGGATGTTAGGCTTCATAGCGCGTAATTTCGAATTTAAATCGAAGAATATTGTATTGCCCCTTCACAAGTCCCTAGTCAGGCCTCATTTAGAATATGCCGTTCAGTTTTGGTGCCCGTATTTGCGTGAGGTTATTGATAGGTTAGAAAGGGTTCAGCGTCGTGCCACGAAACTAATTCCGTCATTGCGCAACAAGCCTTATGAAGATAGGATTAAAGAGTTAGACTTGCATTCACTCGAAACTAGGAGATTAAGGTGGGAGCTTATTGAAGTTTTCAAAATCGTTAATAAAATCGATAGTGTAAATTTTGACAAACTGTTCACTTTCGATAATAGCAATACTCGTAATAACGGATTTAAATTGCGTGGCAGACGTTTAATTACTAATATTGCTAAAAACTTCTTTACGTCTAAAGAAATTGATAAATGAAATAATCTTCCCGCACCCGTCGTGAACTTTACCAGCGTTAATATGTTAGGATTTTAAAAATATTAACGTTGTTTAAAATAAAAAAAAACAATTAGCAACAGGAGCTCTGGGGGTGGTGGTCGAGGATGAGTCTGTTGACGATAATGCCAGCTTGTGACATGCCAGCGTGTGATGCCAGCAATGAAATTATTATTTTAAAAAAAATAGACTAACACGAACGTAGATATAGCTCGTAGCGTAAACTAACCCACTTTTTGTTTTACTTTACCTACTTCTTTTTTTTCTTTCTTATCCTCTCCTTACTTGCATGTCTATAACTCTCTTTCCTTGCATGGCTGTAGTTTGCAACGTATGACAGTGAGTTAAGACTGTGTTTGCATGGTTTGTAAGCGTTCTTATTTTACTTCTTTTCATCTTTCACCCCTTTCCTATTCTCTTCGACTATTTTCCGACTTATCGGCAGTAGCTGAAGGATGATAATGGTGAGTCTTCCTTTCTCTTTTTCTGAATGAATTTTAACCCAAGAATGATAGGTTTTGCTACTTACTTAACCCCTTATTCTCCTCTTTTGACCCCCTCCTCTTTCCTTTCTCTCGGACTAACCTTAGAGTGGATCTTAGGGTCTTTGTTAGCCTTAGCTTCTGTAGATTTGTAGATATAAAGGGTGTCAGGAAATGATTGCCCCACCCCTGTACAGAAGAAACTGAAAGGAATAGAAAAAAACAGACAAAACCACGCGAAAGAGCGTTTTGAATAAAAAACTTGTTTTAATATCGGGTGTTGCCCCCATTTGCAGCTCTGACGGCCATTAATCGACGGGGGTATGATCCCAGAAGTGTCTCAAAGAGATCGGCATCATGACTCATTTCTTCAAGGACTTCGTTGATCTTTGCAGTCATAATTTCTGTTGAATACCGATTCTGAATGGGTTGTTCCAGCATTAAGGACTCCACCCGATCCTTCATGATGGATCCGACATGTTCACAGACATTAAGATCGGGAGAATTGCCAGGCCATTCATTATTTCCGAAAAAATCAATGTTATTGTCCTTAAGCAGTTGTTGAGTCGCAAGTGCTTTCATACAGGGGGCTTTGTCGTGAAGAAAGGTTGCCTGTTCAACATCCAAAACACACTCGGGGTCTTTCAAAAACGGAATTACATGTTGGGCTAAAATTACATTTCGAAAATAAGGCCCATCCCAACTGGTTCCTCTTGGTTGATAACCCAGATGAGCTTCCGAATAGAGAACATAATGAAAACACCCACACATGCTGGATTTTTTATTATTTCTCGATACTTCTGGTCGTCTGGGACTTCATCAGGAGTTGTTGCCCAAACCCGATCATTCTGAAAATTTGGTTTTCTGGAGACATAAACGAAGAATTCATCGCTGACAACCAAGTGAAGGAAATCGTCTTCCGTCCATTCCTCAAGATAATCACAAAACCATAGCCGTTCTTCAATATTAAGATCACTCTTCCGTGGCTTAGCTATTTCATGCCAAGCACTCAAGCCTTGGCGAACTCGAAATTGATGCACTAGTTGCCGATTGACTATCTTACCACGACGGATAAGTATCTCTTTCGCTATCTCAGAGCAGCTTTTCTTTCGGCGCCGTGATGCAGCAAGCACAATGTCTTTCGATTCTTGAGATAATTTCTCCGGTCTTCCTCCTCGAAATTCTGTTTCACAATCTTCAGGATTCTTATTCCAATTCCTTTTGACAAAGTCTTCTGATCTTTTTAATCTCTCAGCCACCCAGTGTCGAGTTATGAAAGTTGCACCAGCTTCCTTTGCTTCACGAAATGTGACAGCTCGAATGCGGTCAAGAACTCGCTTTTTCTCTGAATCGTTCAAAATAGATGATGCCATGGTTTCTGTGGGGAAAAAAATGGTAAGAATTAAAATCACAGGAATAGAATATAATGGTTTTTATTCAGATTTTAACGCTCTTTCAAGTGGTCTCGCCGGTTTTTATCTATCTCTTCTAGTTTTTGCTCTACAGGGGGGCAATCATTTCCTGACACCCCGTACATCTTGAGATACATTTGCAAGTGCTTCGTCATATGGATCCAATTCAGATGTTGACCAAAAGCGAGCTAATGCAGGACTGAGGACCTATGACAGGTAGACCTGTCTTTAAATACAAGCTAAAATAGAAAGTGGAAGGTAATTTTTTAGACTGGGCCTATAAGTCGACTCCCTACTTTAGGGGCATAATTTTAAGCTTAAAATATCGATTATACACCCCAATATACGGTAGATACATATACTTAGATACATATACATGGATAGGTATATAGATAGATACCGGGTGCGAAAAAAGTCTAAGAATTTTATACATACAAATAATTTGTTAATAATAAATAAATTCCAATAATATCACTGCAGTGTATGCGACATTTTTCAAAGCAAATATACAAGCCCAGGAATGACCCAAGGCTAGAACAGGAAGCCCCTAGAACAGGAAGGCCCTAGGCCCTAGCCCCAGTCAGCGCCGTGTCAGTAATGATGGAATACAGCAACGAAGAAAAAGTGTATCTTTTATCGTGAGCTATTTCTTATAATAATTGTAAAGAAAGTTTGTTTATTTCAAGAAAAATATAATAAACCACCACCAAATGCAACCACTCTTCGATAATGGAAGCTCAAACTTTTGGAAACAGGGAGCCTGGTAAAAGATCGTCCAAGAAGCGGAAGGTCAGTAACGGCGGCAGGAGACAACAACAAAGAAAATGTCCTCGCCACTTTTCAAGTCGATCCAACAATTCCAACGAGAAAAGTCGCAGACGAACTGGGTATTTCCAAATTTTCAGTAGCAAAAATATTGAAATCACAGAGGTACCACGATTACAAACCCATTTATTCTCAGCTCATATACGACGATGATTCTGAAAGACGGCTGCAGTTTGCTGAAAAAATAAGACAAAAGTTCAACACTGATCCAGATTTCCTTCGAAAGATCAAATCTTCAGATGAATGTGTCTTCGGGTTAACGAGTAAAGGGCATAAATACAACGTTGTCTACTGGGCGAAAAAATATCTCAAAATATGATTTGGTAAACCCATTAAAACGGCTACACTAACAGTTTGGGCGTGTATTGGCTATTCAGGATTCGTTTCCTTTTGATATATCGAGAGATACAATGGATGGAAAACTCTATTGCCAGGTATTAAGACACAAAAGTTTGGCACAGTTTACTAATGGCGTTTGCAGGAATTGGCTTTATCAACATGATGGAGTGCCTCCACATTACTCTGCAGCTATCCGTGAGGTTCTGGATGCGAACGTTGAATGAAGATGGGTTAGGCGGCGATGTTCCATCGAGTGGCCAACGAAATCACCTGATTTAAACACCATGTGATTTCTGGCTTTGGACTTATTTGCGTGAAAAACGCTACACTCCTTTCTATTCCTGCTACTAATGCAAAAAAAAACTTGGTTTAACTTTACTTGTTCTAATGCTACCCGCAATAGATTGGAGCCTTTCAGAAGATACAGTCGCGATCCAACTTCTGACTCTCACTCAGCTTATATTTCTGGCCGGAATCGTGCAAAATCTGTTCTTCGACTTGCCAAAAATTCCTTCATCCGACAAAAATGTGAAAATCTATCCAATTCTAATTCTTCTCGCTCTTTCTGGCATCTAGCAATGAACCTCTTGAACAACTTTACTTCCTCTTCTTTCCTCCTATTTTAATTTCCGAAGGCTCATTTGCCGTCTCTTCTCGTGACAAAGCTGAACTCTTCGTTCAGACTTTCGCTTACAATTCAACCATGGACGATTCCAGTGTTGTTCCTCCATCTCCTCCCCCCACTGACTTTATAATGTCTGAAATCAGAATATTTTCTGAAGATGTTTTTTTCTGCCCTATCTGGGTTCAACTCTAGAAAGGCGTACAGTCCTGATGCTGTTCCTCCTGTTCTGATTAAGAACTGTGCTTCTGTGCTGACACCCTGCCTAGGCAAACTCTTTCGGCTTTGTCTCTCATCTGATACTTTTTCTTCCTCCTGGAAGTTCGCTTTCATTCAGCCTGTCTCAAAGAAGGTGACCGCTCTCAACCCTTCAACTATCGTCCAATTGCTTTGATTTCTTCCCTTTCCAAAGTTTTTGAATCTATCCTTAATAGGAAGATTCTTAAACACCTTTCTTCTCACAATCTTCTTTCAGATCGTCAGGATGGGTTCGCTCTAATGGCGATCTTCTTGCATATCTCTCTGACTCTTGGTCATCTTCCTTTTGGGATTTTGGTGAAACTTTTGCTATTGTGCTAGACATATTAAAAGCTTTTGATAGAGTCTGGCACAAATCTTTAATTTCGAAACTGCTCTCCTTCGGTTTCTATCCTTCTATCTGTGCCTTCATCTCTACTTTCCTTTCTGGCCGATCTATAGCTGCAGTTGTAGATGGCCAATGTTCTTCTCCTAAAGCTATTAAAAGTGGTGTTCCTCAGAGCTCTGTCCTCTCACCCACTCTTTTCCTTTTGTTTATTAATGTTCTTTTAATTCGCAATTCCTGTCCTATTCACTCCTATGCCGATGATTCCACTCTTCACTTTTCCTCCCGCTTCCAAAAGCGTCCCTCACAGCAGTCACTACATGATTTGCATAGGACGGGTATGGGACACCTGACCTCTGATCTTTCTGCTATATCTGATTGGGGCAGAGAAAACTTTGTGGCTTTCAATGCCTTAAAAACTCAGTTCCTCCATCTGTCTACTCGTCACAGTCTTCGACACGACTATCCCCTTACTTTCAACAGTACAACTGAATCTTTCCTCTTCTCTTAACATTCTTGGCGTTTCCTTTACTCCCAATCTTTCCTGGAAAGATCACATATACTCTCTTTCTAAAACAACTTCTAAGAGGTTAGGTGTGTTGTACCACCTCCGCGCTTTCTTCACCCCCACCCAGTTGCTGTCTCTGTACAGGGGTCTTTGTTTGCCCCTGTATGGAGTATGCTTCTCATGTGTGTGGTGGACCAACCCACACATTCCACTATCGACTACTCAACATGGATTCAGACCTCATCACTCAACCACGACATTACTCACTAACCTCACGCAGCACATCATGGATGGGATCAACTCCAGAAGACCAGCTCAAAGTACACTATTAACAACAATAGACATTAGTAAAGCATTTGATGCTATCCCACGCTTCCCTCTCATAAACAAAATACTCAACACAAACATGCACAATAACACCAAAAGGTGGCTGAGCAACTATCTTTCAGGAAGATACTCACATGTCACATTTAATGGCAAGTCATCCAAAAACAAGCTTTTTCCGAACGGGGTCCCTCAAGGCTCTGTTCTCTCACCAACACTCTTCAACTTATACATGCATGACATTCCAACACCCATAGATAACAAGCTTACCTTATCATCATATGCAGATGACATCACTCTAACATCCACCCACAACAACATCGACACCGCTACAAATAACCTACAAACATACATAAACAGTATACAAGACTGGCTCACACACAATAGACTCAAAGTAGCGCCCACAAAATCAACCATCACCTTGCTTACAAGCAACACAAAAGAACACCAGGTAATTCCACAGCTTACACTAAACAACATCAACATTCCACACACTCACAGGACCAAAATACTTGGGGTCACATACAACACATCATTATCTTTTGCAAACAACATTCAGGACATTAAAAAGAAATGTACGTCAAGACTTAACACGCTTAGGGTACTAACGGGCACAAACTTTGGACACCAGCAGGAAACAACATCACTCATATACAAACAATATATTCGCTCAGTTATGGACTATGCTAGCCCATGCTGGGCACCCATTATCTCAAACACACACATAAACACCTTACAGACAATACAAAACAACGCACTTCGTATCATTACAGGATGCACTCAAACAACACCAATAGAACACCTGCACACAGAAACAAAAATACTGAAAGTTAGGGAACATTTAGACATGAGAGGAACACAATTCATGGCAGCAGCGACAACTAACCCACAACACCCTTGCCACTACATGTACAATCATGCACCAACACCTCGCACCATTAAGGTAACACCAGAGAGATATTATAACCAAATACTCCATTCCATACCACGCCCCACAGACATCACACAATACAGAAAACACATACACACTCACCTAACCCACAAAGCACTGACACGACTCGGTCCGAATGCGGTCCTAGGTGCGAAGCCGCCACCCATTAACAGGTCAGAGATCAGCCTGAGTAGATCGGATCGAGTTAACTTAGCACGATTCCGATGTGGACATCACCCCAACTTACGGACATATAAACACAGACTAGACAACTCCATAGACGACACCTGCCACCTGTGCCATGACACACCACAAACAATTGAACACATTATGACAGACTGTACCGCTCTAGCACAACAACGAACACAACACAACATCACTAGTGCGCTGAACCTCTGGTCCACTCCGGAGAGGGCGATCGGTTACCTGCGTGCCGCCGGCTTGCTCGATCAGGGTGGGCTGATCGGCTAAACAACAACAACCTACAAACATACATAAACAGTATACAAGACTGGCTCACACACAATAGACTCAAAGTAGCGCCCACAAAATCAACCATCACCTTGCTAACAAGCAACACAAAAGAACACCAGATAACTCCACAGCTTACACTAAACAACACCAACATTCCACACACTCACAGGACCAAAATACTTGGGGTTACATACAACACATCATTATCTTTTGCAAACAACATTCAGGACATTAAAAAGTAATGTACGTCAAGACTTAACACGCTTAGGGTACTAACAGGCACAAACTTTGGACACCAGCAGGAAGCAACATCATTCATATACAAACAATATATTCGCTCAGTTATGGACTATGCTAGCCCATGCTGGGCACTCATTATCCCAAACACACACATAAACACCTTGCAGACAATACAAAACAACGCACTTCGTATCATTATAGGATGTACTCAAACAACACCAATAGAACACCTGCACACAGAAACAAAAATACTGAAAGTTAGGGAACATTTAGACATGAGGGGAACACAATTCATGGTGGCAGCGACAACTAACCCACAACACCCTTTCCACTACATGTACCAACACCTCGCACCATTAAGGTAACACCAGAGAGACATTACAATCACGCCCTACAGACATCACACAGTAGAGAAAACACACACACACACACACACACCTAACCCACAGAGCACTGACACGACTCGGTCCGAATGCGGTCCTAGGTGCGAAGCCGCCACCCACTGACAAGTCAGAGACTAGCCCGAGCAGATCGGATCGAGTTAACTTAGCACGATTCCGATGTGGACATCACCCCAACTTACAGACATATAAACACAGACTAGACAACTCCACAGACGACACCTGCCACCTGTGCCAGGATACACCACAAATAATTGAACACATTATGACAGACTGTACCGCTCTAGCACAACAACGAACACAACACAACATCACTAGTGCGCTGAACCTCTGGTCCACTCCGGAGAGGGCGATCGGTTACCTGCGTGCCGCCGGCTTGCTCGATCAGGGTGGGTTGATCGGCTAACCAACAACAACAAAAACATCAACCGGGCGGAATCAAAGACCTTTCGTCTCATCAATTCCCCGCCTCTTACTAACTGTCTTCAATCTCTCTCTCTTTGCCGCACTGTTGCCTCACTCTCTCTTTACTATCGCTATTATAAAGGACACTCCTCTTTTGAACTCTCTAACTGTATGCCTCCTCCTTTAAAGAGAGCACGCAGCACCAGACTTTCTAGACTTTCTCATTCCTTTTCTGTCCAACTATCCAATGCAAGAGTTAATCGGTATTTTCAATCTTTCATTTACTAAACCGGTCCACTCTGGAAGAATCTTACTCAATCCATCTTTCCTCCTGTCCATGACCGCACATCTTTCAAATATAGAGTGTTTAGGCATCTCAGAAACCCTGGACCTTGATTTTTGCGCTCTTCTTTTTCTATTTGGGGGGGTGCTTTTGCGGGCATTTGCTCTTGGCCCCTCCTTCCAGCATAAAAAAGAGACTTTCTGCACTCTCATTCCTTTTCTGTCCAACTCTCTAACGCAAGGGTTAATCGGTATTTTCACTCCTTCATTTACTCAACCGGTGAACTCTGGAACAATCTTCCTCATTCCATCTTTCCTTCTGTCTGTGACTTCCCATCTTTCAAACACAAAGTGTCTAGGCTTTGGCTCTCTTCTTATTCTTCTGGTGGGGGAGGGCGCTTTTGTGGGCATTCGCCCTTGGCCCCTTCTTCCTGGATAAAAAAAATGCATCCAAATGTGAATGCCTTGGCCGCAGAATAGCTGAACAACTGAAAAGAATTCCACTCGATATGTTCAGAAGAACAATAAAGAGTTTCACAGAAAAAATTCACAAATGCATCATTGCGGATGAGGAACTCTTTGAAGATTAAATTACAATTTAATAAAATATTTATGTGAATAAAATTCTCATAGACTTTTTGTTTGATTTGTTTCATCATTTAAACACTTATCTGTATAAGGTTGTTAACTAAATAGTTGTATGTATTAAATCCTTAGAGACACACACACACACACACACA
Source organism: Bathynomus jamesi (assembly GCA_023014485.1). NCBI lineage: Eukaryota > Metazoa > Arthropoda > Malacostraca > Isopoda > Cirolanidae > Bathynomus > Bathynomus jamesi. The sequence goes on along the minus strand of JAJOZX010003005.1, from coordinate 227,334 downwards.
CACACACACACACATATATATATATATATATATATATATATATATAACTGGATTAATTCCCCGTTTATAGACTGTATATTGCAGAAAAAAAGGAGTGGTTTTGGGCCTGCAGAGGTTGCACATTTGTGAGGCTCATAAATAATGGAATAATGTTCCCCTGTTAGCTTAATTACTTGTTTTCAAGGATACAAAGGTGTTTGCATCCAAACTGTGCATTTCATGATGGGCTTATCTTCGAAATACCAGTAATTATTTTAATACATAGTCATAATATTGGATACAGAGTAATAAAAAAGAGTGTTTTATAGAGACAAGATATAAGGAAGTATCTGTGGTTTTTGTATACTATTTATTATTTTGCACTGTTCGTAATCTTAATTGAAGAGGAAAATATTCTATTTTATTTTAAATTATCTTTCCCTAAATTTCGTACAAATATATGCTTCAGAATTAAATTAATTATCTGTCCCGTAAAAATTCAATATATTTATTCGATTTTTCCAAATGAAAAAGAAGGCAAATCTTTAAATTTTAAAGAATTTCGCGCGGTTACTCTGTTTGATTTGTGTCTTAAGTTTGAGAAAGAATTCCAATTACGTCCTTGAAATGGAGTTAAGGGTTTAAATGAACCAACTCAACGAAATACTTGACACTTTAACCTTTCACATTACAACAGACGAAATATATAAGTACTTTTCTTGGATTTTAGACTCGTTCCTCCAATAGCAATGACCGTTGCATTTTTTGCTACCTTGGCGAGATTCACTGTAGATGGACCTTTCGCAGTGGGGTACAAAGATGAAAGGACTGACAGTTGCCGACAGTTCTGGTGGCTGGATTGGACATTTTTCAGCAATTGGGTCTATAGATTTGGTACTGTACTGGAGAAAAAAACTGGAGAAGTTTTCGGAGTAAGTATCAAGGAAAAGAAACATTCCGTTTTTGCACATATCAATAAAGAGAGGAAAGAAAATATAATTTATGAAATGTTTAGCACAATATTTCGCATGCTTTATCTAATGGCATCATATTTAAAACAACTTTTAAGGTACTTTTCATATTAAGTGTCAAAAACAGATTTTAATCCTTTCAATTCTAAAACGAACTTTTAGAAGCAATTTGGGTTTTGACTTCGTCTTTAAATGTACTGTACGAAAACTAAAACTTTTTGACTTCTAATTTATCTTCTTTGACGGTTCATTTACGTTACCAGGAATTACAAATGTACAGTGTTTGAACAAGTTTAACTAGGCCAATTTTCTCAACAAAAAGATAGATTATCAATACCTTGAAAGGGATTTTAGCTTAACCTGACCTACCTAACTTAACACTGGTATAGACCTACCTATGAAACTTTACTCCTTCGATTCCCTGGCTTACCCTCATACGAAGAATACGGCCTCACACGGTGTGACGGTACTTCATTCTTCAACATTTCATTCCGAGAAAATGTCATTGTGATTTCACTAACCGAATTATATTTATTCACATAGTGTGTCCCTCAGTGTTGGTACGTTTCAGTGGACACGCAACTCTACATCGTTTTGCCCTTGATTCTTCTGCCCCTATTACACTGGAGGAAAAAAGGTACAATTGGTATCTTCTTCTGTACAGTATGTTTAGCTTTCATATTTATTTCCAATTACTTAAGCAAAATGAAAAGATAATACAATGTCTGCAAATAGTGATCCTCCAAGAAACTAATTACATTACTGGAAACATCAGAAAAAATTAGTTATTGCTTAAACCTTTAATAAAATACTGCTAGAGATACGCTAGAGATTCATAATACGAGGATGACAAGGGAAAGTGATGTAATTGCATTTACCAAATATTTTATCCTTGAATTTTACTTTAATGCCAGTGCCAAGGGGATAGGGGTGGGTGGGGGAGTGCCAGTTGAATATAGAGTATAAATAAATAAAAATAAAAAGTAAATATATGTGACATCATTTTATGAACTTTAGCGGCCACCATTTTAAAAGAAAAGTAAAGAGTTGTGTATATATATATATATACACTATCGGTCAAAAGTTTAAGTACACCTACTAATTTCCAATGTTTTGCTGCTTAGCTCATGACATAAACTTCAAATGTAATCTTAACAGGTACTAGAGATGAGTTTGCTTACCTGGCTTTCATATTGTATGCTTTAGTGCATCTGCCCTATGCAGTGTGTTGTAACACAGAAGCTTCTTCAATATAGCCTACAGAATGTGTTAATTGACGTCTAGCATGAAGCCTAAAATTAATGCCATTAGCTCTGCACAAAGGTCCAAAAACAGTTTAAAAGTCTTTACTGGGGTAGTGTGTTTCTTCAGGAGTATGTTAATACATGTGTTCAGTTATTAACATGCGCTGCAGGTCTTTACATATAAAATCCTTGCAGGGGAGCTAACTGTGTAGTTTAAGGTATATTTCTGTTTCAAAAAGCAAAAATTGGTGCCAAAGCTCAGTTAACAACAGAAAAAAGACAGTCGACTGTAACTTTGAGAAATGAGGGCCAATCACTGAGGCAAATTGAAAAAAAAATAAAAGTTTCTATGAATGCGGTTGCTTGTGCCATTAAACGGTACGAAGAAACTGGTCAAAATAAGGACAGAAAAAGGTCAAGGCGACCAAGAACCACAACAGACTCAGAGGACAAGTATATCCGAGTCACCAGTCTCCGTAACAGACGCCCCACAGCACCTGAAATCAAAGCCCAGCAGTTGCAACATCAACTGTTCAGAGAAGACTAAGAGAGGCAGGATTAAAAGGACGAACTGCAGCAAAGAAACCAATGCTGAGACTCCAGAACAAAAAGAAAAGGCTAGTCTGGGCTAAAAACAAAAACAAAAATGGACTATTGAGCAGTGGAAATTTGTCCTTTAGACTGACGAATCAAAGTTCGAAGTTTCCAAACGCAGAGCAGGTGAAAGAATGACACAGCAGTGTATTGTGCCAGCAGTGAAGCACGGTGGAGAAAGTGTGATGGTTTGGGGATGTTTTGCATGGGAGCATGTTGGAGATCTCCACAAAGTCACTGGAATATGAACCAACGTGGCTATCACAGCATTCTACAGCGCCATGCTATTCCATGTGGACTGCGACTAGTTGGTCAACAGTTCATAATACAGCAAGACAACAATCCTAAACACAATTCCAAGCTGTGTCAAAATTACCTGAAGCAGAAAGAACGGCAACGTCAGCTCACATTCATGGAATGGCCAGCACAGTTCCCGGATCTGAACACCATCGAGTTAGTGTGGGATGAACTGGATCGACGAGTGAAAGTCAAGCAGCCATCCAGTGCTCAGAAGCTCTGGGAACACTTACAAGAGTGCTGGCAGCAGCTTTCACCAGACTATCTTCTTTCTCTTGTTGAGCGCATGCCTCGAATTTGTTCTGCTGTAATTGCTGCTAGAGGAGGCTATTTTGTTGAATCTAAAATTTAGACTTTGCTTTTGGTAAATTGTCCTGATTTGTTGTTATTTAAATTTCCATGTTTGTACTTATGATTTGTGTCATGATAATTTAGTTAATAAATAAAAAACTTTAAACAAAATTTTAATTTATGAATATTTCAGGGTGTACTTCAACTTTTGACCGGTAGCATATATATATATATATATTATATATATATATGTGTGTGTGTGGGATTGAACTCAGAATGGTCCCCTGAGGCTCTTTCATGATACACACAGACCTTGCATGGAACAAGAAGCTCTTCTGGAAAAATCAATTCCACTATAATCCGAATAAGTAATGGTAAATGACAAACACTAGAGTTTTTTCTTTTTCATGATGTTAGCCCGACGTAGGCAACGGGTCACTCGCAAAGAGGCCCCAAAAATATAGCTTCCCTCACCAGCTATCTGCAAAGCAGATAGGATCTGGCTTTGGGACAGGACAACAACGAGTCTTTTGCTTTATTGAGGGTCTGGATATACGTCGGGCTAACATCATGAAAAAAAAACTATAGTGTTTGTCATTTACTATTACTTTTTCGGACGATAGTGGATTTGATTTTCCCAGAAGAGTTCCTTGTTCCATGCACGGTCTGTGTGTGTATCATATGTGTGTGTGTGTGTGTGTGTGTGTGTGTGTGTGTGTGAAGTCATTTTATGAACTTTAGGGACCACCATTATGTATTTTTTTAAAGGGTATAAGGTTTACAAACTACCTGATGTAATACAGGACGCTAAATGCAGCACGCTGATCCACTGATACTATGAATATAGAGTATAGTGGTCACCAGTAACTGTCATAAGCAAAACACTGATATTAATAAGAAAAATTACACACACACACACACACACACACACACACAAAACAGCAGTGTTTAAGAAAATAAATAAATCTTCCGATCATCTTATTAAGACGCATACATGGACATAATTTAAAAATGAGTGAGGAGTAAATAGAAACAGTAGCATACAATATTTATTAACATATGAATCTTTATTTTTTATTAATATACTGTAGTAAACCCGCAAATAATGGTGGAAAGTTATATTCTCATTGTTTTGTATAGTATATAGAATAGAATAGAATAGCCTTTATTAATAATAATAAAATAAATACATTTTTTAATTTACAATGACATGAATAATTTTGAAGCTCGATTTTATTTAATTTGGCCCTTAAGCTTTAGGCTTTACTGGGCTCTTATTAAAAATAAACAGCTAGTTGTTATTAATTAATAATAATAAATAAATAAATAAGTAAATAAGTATTATTAATAGTTAAAACATGTATTACAATATTAATCAATATTAATGGACAATATTATACAAAATTACTGGACATTAATCCTAGATTTTTGTTAGTATGCCATTATTAATCGGGATTTCAACTTGGTTTTAAACAAATTTACATTCACAATATTTTTTATATCGGCATGCAAGTCATTCCATAGTTTCAATCCAATGAAAATGGGTAGTTTTTGAGATGAAGACAATTTAAATCACGGTATAACAAGCTTTGATCTATTTCTGGTCTGATACGAGTAGATTTCTTGATGAGTTACAAAATATCTATTTACCCATTGCAAATTAATGATTTTGTTCTTACACTTGTAAATAAAAATAAAATGTGCCAGTTTGGTTATATTGTTGAGGTTTAGTAGGTTTAGCTCTTTAAATAATGCACTAGAGTGATGAAGGAAATCAGCATCAGATAATAACCTTATTGCTCGTTTTTGGATGACAAAGATACCATTTAATGCGTTGTTAGCGGAGCTTCCCCAAACAAGGGTGCAGTATGTTATATAAGGAAGAACAAAAGTATGATAAAGAGTCAATAAAACTTGTTTAGGGACTACATTTCTAAGTTTAAACATTATAGCAACGCTCGTTGAAATCTTTTTCGCGATATAATTTACATGATCACTCCATTACAAATTCTTATTTAGCATTACACCAAGAAATTTTGTTACAGTACACTCCTTTATGGCGATTTTATTAACATAAAGTTCATCAAGATATACATTTCTTTTATCAGTAAAAATCATGAAATTTGTTTTACTGGTATTTAGGAAGAGTTTATTGGTGGTCAACCATTTCATTACACTGATGAATTCTGAATGAAATATATTCTTAGCTGTATTAACGTCTTTGCAAGAAGAAGAGACAGTTGTATCATCTGCAAACATTATGAAGTTTAGTATATCGGACGAACGTGGAAGGTCATTTATATATAATAAAAATAACAGTGGACCCAGAACTGAGCCCTGTGGCACACCATGTATGACAAGCGCTTTAGTTGAGCAAGCCTTATTTACTGATACGAAATGATATCTATTGGACAAATAACTTTTAAACCAATCACTGATTGCTCCTCTAAAGCCGTAACAATATAATTTATTAAGTAGAATATTATGGTCTATTACATCAAACACCTTACTCAAATCCATAAATATTGATATCATTATGTCTTTGTTCTCCTTAGCTATATTTACATATTCCATAAGATTTAAAATAGCCATTTCCGTTTTTTATTATTACGGAAGCCATATTGATTTGGAGATAATACATACAATACTTTTTAGAAATAATATCCACAGTTGTATACAATGTTTATTAACATGCCAAAACATTATTTTTGTTATTAGTATATTAACTCGCAAAAAATGGTGGAAATAGTTATTCTCATTGCTTTGTACGATACACCCAATTCTTTTTAGAAATAATACCCCGTTTAATGTATGAGGTAATCTATACTTGATATACAGAGCTTTAAGGTAACTTAACATTATATTTTTCCTACAGGATGTTCGAAAAGTCCCGTCACCCCCTACAAAATGTATATATTGTAATACCAATTTTATTTTTGTATGATTAATTGTATTTATATGTGGTAGGTGTAATTTAAGAAACAAGTCACTAGCAACAATTACTTTAATTACAGTAAATACAGTTACTAATCAAGAATATCTCTGTGCACATCATTTTCGTAACAGGATTATGCGCTTCCATGTGCAGTGTGAGAATCGACGCAGCATTGCTGGAGTGATTGCACCAAATGCATCTCGAACAACGTGTTTTATTTCCTCTCTTGTGCGGTAGCGCACGTGGGATACGTTTTGCTTGGCGAAACCCTATTTCAAATAGTTTGTCGAGGATCCGTAACGAGTAAGCACTAGTCCGTTATTAACATTGTTTCACTGAAGGTATTTAGATTAGATTTCCACAGCAATTATGTTTCAACGCACGCATCGCTATTAACACTTGGTTCGTCTGAACGTACCAGATCTTTAAGAGAGTCAAAGTTGACGATATGACGGTTTGCTGGGTTTAAAGTGGCGCCTTTTGCCTTGACGATGCACTTGAAATCAACCCCGATTGTCAAATGTACCCGTAAGTTTATGGACCACTCCAAACAAATGAGTCCGTGTAAGCTCTGTCGCCATACTCGTCTGTGATCTCAGTGAGTTCACTGAGGAATTTGCTTGCAGGAGGCATATAGTCACCTTCACCGTAAACACCACACTGTCGGTATCAGCGTACAGGACCCGTCGACCGAAATAATGCATTAGTCCTCAAAGCTGATGAGCCCGTAATCCGTTGTAAAACTAACAAAGCTACAGCGAAAAGCAAGATATAGAAATAAAGAACTCAAAAAGTTTTATTTACATGCTGTTCAAGTTCAATATGAGATCCTTTTGTGGCTCTGCAGATATCAAAGCGGTATTCTGTTTTCCTCCATACATTTTATAGCATATCATACAGAACTTTTCTAACAGCCTCATGTATTCGTTCCTTCAACTGTTCCAACGTTGTTGCCATTGGTGGAACAAAAACTTAATGTTTGACATACCCGCAGAGCAGAGGAAGAAGTCAAAGGGGGTTAGATCGGGCGAACGAGCCGGCCAAGGAATGGGCCTCCCACGTCCGATCCAACGATCAGGCAATTGTTCATTCAGGAATGTTATAACCTCAAAAGGAGCCACAAAAGAAGCTTATATTGAACTTCAATGGCTCGTAAATAAAACTGTTCGAGTTCTTCTTTATTTGTATATCTTGCTTTCCGCTGTAGCTTTGTTAGTTTTTTTATAATAAATGTTCAGAATCAGGAAGAACATTTGTAATCACCCGGTGTGTGTGTGTGTGTGTGTATATATATATATATATATGTATATATATAATATATATTATGTATATATATATATATATATATATAGGTTTGTCCAAAAGTCCCTACCTATTTTGCTGAAATATTAGTATTTTAAGATAAAAATGTAGTAACATAATTAGATGTACAGTTCCCTCAATAGTCGCGCTCCACCCCTGTATAGCCCTCTCCGAGATGTAGCAACAATACAGTGGTAGGAGAGGGAGAAGCAGAAGGAAATAGGAGGTAGGGCTATGAGGAAGGGGAAGGGGGACAGGGGTAGCATCTAGTCGGAGCGAGAGGTGGATATCGTGTGTGTGTGTGTGTGTGTGTGTGTGTGTGTGTGTGTAAATACTCCCACACTTTATTTTTTATCCTTGAAACACCTCTTTTTCTGCTATCACATATGCTTTCCATCAGTTTCCAATACAACATATAAAATAGATAATATTCTTAAATAGAGAAAAGAGTAATATGATTAACGATTTTTATACAAAGTACAGTATGTAATAGTAATATTGTTGCAATCGACTATAATTTATATAGAAAAGGAAAGGGACACTTCTTGCATTAGTAAAAAAAAAAAAGAAATCACGATTATGTCAATTATTATGGTATACCTAAATATAAGAAATGGGTAAAAGTTGGGTAAAAGGGAAACGACTTTACAGCTCGTATATGGTAGTGACGTAACTTGGACGGCCCAACCCAAATAATACGAGGTATGCTCGCCAACACATATATGAACTGGCAAAGAATAGACACGTGACCTGCAACGTGTGGGAATGGGTGCACCTGTACTTGTACGGCATTGAGTGCTGGTGGAAATTAACAGGAGGTTTACAGCCGACCAGTATTCAGAGATACTGGAGGAGGTGATGCTGCCAACCGTAAGGACAAACGCTTTCCCCCAACCTGAGCTGACTATATTTATGCAGGTGAGTAATACAACTAAATTATTTTCATTCCACAGAATATGCTTTCAAGAAAATAACTTTATTAAGGTCAAGCAGTGTATATTTTAAGGTAATATGATTAAAGGAGGGCATTAATAAATGTAGTTTTAAATGTAATTTTAAATGTATTTTTAATTTTATTTATTTATTTATTTTTTTGTCCTCTTGCGGCAACTTCAAAAAAGTATAAATGAAATGTGAACTCTCAAGTTTTGCTAATTTCTTTTTACAGATAACTGCCCTGTTCATACTGCCAGGATCATCAGACGGTGGCTTTAGGAACGAGATGACGAGCTGCTGAACTGGCCTACCAAGGGGTGTGAACCAAACCCCAATAAAAATGCGTGGACAAATATACAGTAGTTAACGCTTGGGAGCCTGGGCAGGAGCGGACATCTTGGCACCTGCTGGAACACACCATGGCAGAGTGGGAACTTTTCCGCAGGGACCCACAAGTCATCTACAGTCAAGTGGCATCTGTTCCAAATAGGCTACGAGAAATCATTAATGATAATGGAAAATGGACCAAGTATTCAGTAATTGTGTATAATAATGTTATGGTTGTGATGTACAGTAGTAAATATATATTTATTTACTTAAACAATTGTCAGGTCCTTATAATTTGAACATTATGTTTTGTATGTTCTTTAGAAAATCCCTAAATTTATTTCATTCGTGTTTATTTTTGTAATAAAAAAATTTAACTTTGTTATTATTATCTCTCCATGGATAGACCTTTTTCTGGATAATCATTTGTTGATGATGCATGGACTTTAAAAAGAAATGTTATTGCCTGGAGGAAAAGTCGATACTACAACTTATCTTACACTTTAACTATAACATGGCCACATCAAAATCGTATGATTGAAAGTTTTTAAAGTATCCCACGTTTGTGAAATAACCTAACTACTCTATTCCCTAAATTTAGGAATAATGCACGAATAGAATACATAGTCGTCCTAGTATTACCACCAAAACTACAGTGAACAATATATTTATTCAGTCATTGGTTTTCAAAAAATAAAAGTAGTACTATGACAACACCTGAAAGTGGGAGGAGGAGAGGGAGGGAGTGAGAGGGGGGGAGAAAGAGGGACTGCGTTGTTACCACATCTCGGAGAAGGCTATATAGGGGTGGATCGCGATTATTGCAGAGGACCGTACATTTATTTATAGAGCTTATGTCTAAGACTTGAGCACCATCAGCGTCTCTTCAAACTTCAAATCTGTCCATTGCATTGCGGAACACATTCTCAATCATCTCTTGGTTTATTTTAGCGACTGGCGCGATAATGCGGGTTCGCAGATCCTACAGGTCTGTAACTCTTGTTTTGTAAACCTCAGACTTTATAAAGCCCGATGCAAAGAAGTCTAATGGTGTTAAACCCGAAGATCGTGCTGGCAAGTGCCTGTTTCCACCACGTCCAATCCAGCGATTTGGTAAGAGCTCATCAAAGTACGTCTGAACGATGTTTGCATAGTGACATGGAGTTCCATTTTGTTGAAAGATAACAGTGTCGAGAATGCCAGCTGAAAGAAGCTGGTGTTCAAGAAACTGCTGAAGCATGTCAAGATAAATTGGCTCTGTTACCGTAGCTTCTGCAAAGAAAAATGTTCCGTCAATCGTCGATCTTGTCATACCCAATTTTCTTTTTTATTGTTGATTTTAAAATCCTTAGAACATTCGTTTTTAGTATGACCAGTCTACGTGATGCTGTGCGAGTTGACATTCTACTGTATGACTTGTTTCAAAGGCATCTCTTACCAATTCGACATTTTCTTGAGAAATACCTGGACGACCAGATCTTGCCTCATCATGAACAGATCCTGTTCTTTTAAATTTATTGACCAGCTCGCGAATTGCTTTGTCTGTAGGTCCTAGTTTATGAAATCTTCTTTCGAATTTTTCTTGAATTTCTTTTCACTTCTTCCCTTGGATACGTAGTGTTACTACCATCACACGTTCTTGTATGTCCATCATCATCTGTGGCCTGTAGAAAATAAAATAAATATATTATTTCAGCAAAATAAGGTCTTTTGGACCATGTTGTGTGTGTGTATACAAAATACAACATGTGGGACGCACTTTCAGGATGGATTCAGGACCTGAAACCAATGAAAAAAGCTTATATAAACATATGCCCGAAATCGCTTTGTTTCCGAGTTACAGACCGTTTTGTGTTTCAGCAATTCTTTCCGCAAACTGTTTACAAACACTGCTTGCCGACAATGTTTGTGAGTGTGTACGAGACTTATTTCATGTATGGCCTTGCCGATTGTAATGTTTTGTATACTCTATGACATGTTTCAATATCGTTGAGTGTAGAGCCATCGGTCAGTCAGAAGTGCAGCGCGGTGTTTCACTGTTCGTATTCGTAACTTCTTACCGTGAATAAGTGCAGTCCAGTGAAAATAAAACCTTAAAAGTTTTTGTGCTATTCAGTGATAGTGTACATTTGAAGTGAGAATGGAGGTTTATTCAAACGGAGAAATGGCAACCAATTACTGAAGCTAATTTCCCACCACGAGTCTTTGTATACTTGGTTCCTTCAACAGTGTGCTCGCGATCCTCTTTTTCTATATTCTGTGTTGTTTTCTGATGACATTGCCTTCATAAGAAATGGCGTGATCAACTTTCACAACACTCATCACTCGGCCAAAGAGAATCCGCATGCCATCATCCAATTAAGGCACCAAGAACAATTTAGTATCAATGTATGGGCAGGACTTATTGCCGACAACTTAATCGGTCCTTTTGTTTTGCCTGGAAGATTAACAGGAGAATCCTATTCCAATTTTTTAAGGAATGATTTAAGCGGTTTAGTAGATGAAGTTCCTCTTGGTGTCCAACGTCGTATGTGGTTTATGCATGACGGCGCTCCGCCTCATTTTAGTCGAGTAACCAGAGACTATTTGGATGACCATTTCCCTGATAAATGGATAGGACGTGGAGGACCCATTTCGTGGCCTGCTCGCTCCCTGGACCTGAATCCACTCGAGTTTTAACTGTGGGGTCATCTGAAATCCATCGTTTACGTGACACCCATTGACAACGTTGAAATGCTTCACCAACGTGTAGAACAAGGATGCCAGAAAATTCGAGCAATACCTGGAATGTTTGAACGCGTCAGGCAGTCTATGACGAGGCGTGTTCAGGCGTGTATTCAAGCGCAAGGCGGTCATTTTGAGTACGTCCTTTAAAGGTAAAGCGGATACTTGCTGGAACACATAACGGCTGTAACTCGGAAACAAAGCGATTTCGAGCATATGTTTATATGAACTTTTTCATTGTTTTCAGGTCCTGAATTTATCCTGAAAGTGCGTCTCACATGTTATGAAACACCCTATATATATATATATATATATATATTCAATTGGAAATTAACCTAAAACAGGTCTTTTTTGACGATTTTTATGTGTATATATATAGAGGGCCATTCAAAAAAGACGCAACAGTTTAAATTGCTTATATTTCGTAATATTATTAACATACAGGAGTGATTTTTGCATTAGTTTAGAGCGTACAATTGGGAGTTTTTATTTAATGAAAAACATGTTCAATGTTTGAACCACCGGCATCCAAAACCATTTGCAGTCGACGTTGAAAGTTGGCAAGTACTGTGCGTAGAACGTCATGAGTGATTGTGCTGTGCTGACAACAGATGAAATTTCCTCTTGCAGCTCACTAATTGTGAGAGAATTGTTTCTGTAAACATTATCTTTCAGATATCCCCATAAAAAATAATCACATAGGTTGAGATCCAGAGAATATGGTCGCCAAGACCATCCACAGGCAAAACGTTCAGGGAAGCGATTCGAGATGACGCGAGCGCCAAAATATTCATTTAAGGCTACAAGAGTCGTTCGCCTAGCGCCTTAGGCTACTAAGCCTAAGCGGTAACAAAACTCCTAGGTGTACGCTGTAAACTAATACAAAAATAATTCCTGTACGTTAACAATATTACTAAATATAAGCAATTTAAACTGTTGCGTCTTTTTTGAATGACCCTGTATGTATATATATATATATATATATATATAGTGAAAAAGAAGAAACAGACAGAAAAACAGACAAAGAACAGCCAAAGGAATTTCCTTTCCCCGCCATTTTCAAATAGCATGGAATAAAAAACAGCCGTTACAGCTACACGTGGGCATGAAAGAGGCCCACAGAAAATATAGATGCTGTGGTATTTCCCGAAGCGTCCACCAGAATTTCCCTCACTTGTCGCTTCTCATTTTTCTCGTCTTGGTCTCCACCTTCGTCAGAAGCAACATTCGTCACGTCACCCGTTCTCCAGCCTTCGCCTGAGAGCGGCCTGCTATTCCTTCAAGGCTCCGATTAATCATCAAGTAAGACCTTCCGCCGTCAGCCTGCAGAAGCACACCTTCGAAACCAGCGCCGTTCGATCCCAGCCGGTCACCGTCTTTCAAGCAATCCTCGTGAAGCCAACATCAGTATCCGCAGGACCGTCCGTTCCCTCAAGCAAACTCAGCAAAAGGCTCGCTACCGGTTCCACGATCATCTCGACGTACGTAACACCGGACGGTCAACTTCACCGCAAGTTTCCAATCTACAAGGTCAACTTCGACGTGTGAAACAACACGACACATCGGGCCTACAGTTCAATAGGTCATCCTCCAAGTAACTCTACATCCCGAGAGGTATTTCGCCGTGTCGGTAAGCTGTGTGTCTCTTTTCTTAAACAATTAACGCGAAGTCTACACGTACCGCAGAACCATAGGCTAAACCCAAAGTGTTTTCCAGAATCGTTCAAACTAACTCTCGTTAAAAGACGCAGTAGGTCTATTCCAGTTCAAGTGTCATTCCAATACCGTATTTGTGTACCATCCTGCGATTGTGTTCATTCATGTAATCCATAAATACTTTGCATCCGTTTATTTATGTGATTTATTTAAGCATTTCATTATTGACGGCCGAATCCACTTACCGTTTACTAAACGCACGTGCATTCTTTAATATCATTACTAGGCCCATTCAATGTTCCATTTATGCGTAACTAGCCTACCTAAATGAAGGCCTAATCTATTCAGTGTACCAAAACGTACGTGCATAATTTCGATTATTATTAGGCTGCATCATTTATTCCATGTTCCATTTATGCATAACCTTTAGCCTACCTAAATCAGTGTATTACATAATCTATTCAGTGTACCAAAACATACGTGCATAATTTCTGTTATCAATAGGTTTCATATTTCATGCTGTGTTCCATTTTTGCATACCATTAGCCTATCATAAATGAGTGTATTACTTAACAATTAATCTGTATAACCATTTCCGCATTTGCTAAGCCTGTCATATTTAGCATACTATAAATGCTGTTATATAATTGTTAATCACCGTAAATATCTTCATTGTCATTGTTATTCACTGTGAACAAATAACTGAATTATTTTAATTAAACACAAAACCATAAGGTAATTTTTCAAACCTTACCAATATTATTTGCTTGGTTGTAATCCAAGCTGGTGACCTCGAATCAATTCGTATCACTCAGAAGTAATTATAGTAGGCCGACTGCATTAGCCACCTTCAAACAGGTGATACTGTAGGACATCATAAATTGTTGACCCAGCCTGTCATTAACAATCAATCATTACATCAATTAGTCATTAACACTAATTTAATCAGCATCACCTCACTCGACTAATACTAGGCCCACTATATATATATATATATATATATATATATATATATATATATATACAGGGTGCGGCATAAGTCGGTTTACCGAGAATAATGGAATTACCTTGTGAAGAATAATATTTATAATTTACTACAGAAATTATTCAAAGTGGCCTCCATCATGTTTAATACACACGTTGCATCTTTGAACCACTGAACAACAAATAGGGCAGGACAGTTCTTTGTTACTATTCAACGTCAGTAGTATGACCGCAAAAGGTTAGTGTGCAATGCAATTGCAAATGGTGATCACTGTTGCAAAGGGGGAGGGGGACTGTTGCAACAGGTTATGCAACAAAGAAGGAGGGGTTAGCCCCCAAGCTGCAATGAAGGGGAACTCCCCCAGCAAGCTGGGGGAGTCCACCTAACCTCTTTGGGGGAGAAGGTGGGACGTCCTCACCCCTCCAAAGGGGCATACTTAACCTAAGAAAGAGAGAGAGGAAGAGAGCATCCAGCTTCTGCGAGAGGCAGAAACTCAATGAGAGCTCACCTGAGCGCCCGCTGTCTTATAAGGTCTTAATCAGCCAGTCGGCTTAGAAGGCATAAATGGCCTATATATATTAATAACCTTCGAACGAATTAAAAGCGCACACATACGCACATACACTCCCCGACTATACGCCCATAAAGCCCCTATTACCACACACATATATATAAAAACAGATGCATGCAAAGCCTCAACAGCAAAATATATACGAGCACAACCATCACACAAAAAACACCACTTCACCATCAATCGCCTAAGTATAGACTTTTAGGAGGTCATCCCATCAACAGCACATGGTGAGATGAGAGCTACAACCAATCGTCTGAGTATAGACTTTTAGGAGCTCATCCCATCAACATCACATAACCGATATGAGGGCTACAACCAAGCGTCGAAACTTAGACGATTGGTGGTGAAGCAACATTACACAACCACCCCACCGCTTTACTTACCAGCTCCTGGTAGGCCGACAAAGTCTCTAAATAAGACCCAATAGACAGAGCTATTAAATATAAACATATACGTTTATAGGGCCAAGAGATAGACTGACAAAGTCTCAAAAAAGGCAACGCCAATAGTTTTTCTATTTGGTAGGCGATTTTTTAAACAAAAATCGAATAAAATAAACTAAGTTTAATACAAAAACAAATTTTCGCCGTAATGCACAATTTTATCTTTAAACTATAACATAAAAAGCATTAATATGATTTTTAAAACAAAATAGAAATTAAATTAGGGCTAACTTATTAATTTCTCCTCTTTCGTCTAATTATTGTTTCAATATAAATTTTCGCCATAATACACAATTTTATCCTTAAACTATAACAAAAGCATTAATATGATTTTTTAAAAACGAAATAGAAATGAAATTAGGAGTAACCTATTAATTTTTCCTCGTTTATCCAATTATTGTGTTTCAATATAAATTTATCCTTAAGACTCCAATATATCTTTAAACCTTATTACAAAAAATATTAATATAACTTTATAATAAAAATAGAAATTAAATTATGGATAACTTATTAATGTTTCCTCTTTTATCCAATTACAGTATCGTGTTTCACTATAAATTTATCCTTAAGACTCCAATATATCTTTAAACCTTATTACAAAAAATATTATTATAACTTTATATTAAAAATAGATTGTATTTTGGGATAACTTTCATTTCTAGTCTTTCACCCAAATAAAATGTTTCAATATAAATTTATCGTTAAGACACAAATATATATATATATATATATATATATATATATATATATAATAAAACAATTGATAAATAATATTGTTTTTGGCTCTAGAAGGACGCAACAGGTCGGTGGAATTTAGATTGCGGCAGATCGGCGCCTGGTCAGTTTGTTTGACGCCTCAGAAAAACAAATTTTATTTTCCAAACAAAACTTCTCTCTCTCTCTCTCTCTCTCTCTCTCTCTCTCTCTCTCTCTCTCTCTCTCTACGAATCTGTTTCCTTTCTGAAAGAAATCTATGGAATGGATAAGTTATATTTGACACGCCCCCAGAATTCGCGGCTCGTCCAATTACAGCCCAATGGGCGGAGCCTGAGAGCGGCCCAGGACCTCTGGTTGGTGAGTAGACGCGCTTACACGTTATGCACCACCCAAATTTCACCGACAGCCAATAGGAAACTCGCGATTCGGCTATTGGGGGTGGTTACAATTACGACCGCGTATATAAAAGGGGCAATTTCATTTGGATTCCACAACAGCCGTATTTATCAACGAGTAACTACAGAAATATATCGCCATGAGTCAATCACAACAGCTTTACTGCTCCCGGCAGTTGTTTGAAGACGGGGACCTCTATGCAGGGGCTACACTCCACTTTTCGGAGCGGCTGACCGGAACGCCCTACTTTCAACGCAAAGCTTTGCAGAAATTTGTGACTGAGAGAAAGAAACAGCCGATGAAGTAGACATTCAAATGTAAGTAAATAAATTAATTTGTGATTCGGGTTATGTATACATCGTTTCATTCAGTGCCAGTGTTAAATAATTTATAAAAAGCCATAATAAATGCGGATTGGGAAACTAGTTTGTGATTTAAACGGAAGGCCGGGCTATGTATCAGGTCATCCCATAAGTAATGTCGTTTTTTAGATCGGAATTTGAAGGACAAAAAGAAACTCAACTGAAACTTTTTAATCTATTGTAGTATATATTTTCCATTGGAATCAATTACACTCTGCCAACGTCCTACAAGCTTTTCAATGCCATGTTTATAAAATTCAGTACAAAGATTGGTGTGCAGGTCATCTAAAGAAGTATACTGCTTCTCGTCAAGATAGTTTTGCAGACTCCTGAAGAGATGATAATCTGAAGGCGCAAGGTCTGGAGAATATGGAGGATGTGGAAGTTTTTCCCACCCAAGCTCCTCAATTTTTGCAGAAGTGATCCGAGCGGTATGAGGACGTGCGTTGTCATGATGGAACATGATTCCTTTCCGATTAACCAAAGAAGGTCTCTTTTCTTTTAGTGCATTGTTCAATCGGTCCAGTTGTTGACCGTAGACTTGAGCGGTAGGGCGGATCGAAAATGAGGTTTTTAAACCTTTTTTCGAGATTCAAATATGGCTAGTGCGGAAAATATGTGGGTGCTATAGATAATGACTGTGCATAAATATTAGTCCTGCGAAATTATATCTTCAGGTGCCACAAAGCCGTCGAAAAAAGTGAAATATAATGATTTTCTTATATTCTGCATTAGTACAATAACTGAAACTTACTTGTTATTATTATATATTAAGTGTTCCAATTACCAAAATAGTTACTGAATTACGCAGCTCTTAGTTTATTTAGATCAATGTTCTTTTGATTAATGATCTAAATAATCCAGAACTCACCACGAGGAGGTGGCTGCGTGTCGAGCTCCACCCATGCCCTCCCAACCACCCATGCTTGCGCATGTTTTTTTCTATTAACGTTTATTTAAACTTTATATTCAGCTTTACTTTCGAATGATGGCATTTTTTTACGTGACTGAAGTGTTGATCTTATGAAGCCATCTCGCGCGTTCAATCCAAATACTTTTGATGATGCTTCAGTCACTAATTTTACCATTCTTTCTACTACTTGTGTATGACAAGGGAATTTCTCGAATGGAGGGGTACTCTTGTTTTCTATGAATTCTTCAATCTCATTTTCTGTCAGGTGTCTTGTCACAGGTGGTTCAGTGACAATGCATTTTTGCCAATTAATTAAATCAGTATAATCAGTAGCTTCAAATTGAATAACAGGTACTGTGAAACGCCTCACAACTTTTTCCTTGTTTGTTTGCCTTGCTTTCTTTATTCGCCTCCACGCTAATTCTCTTATGGCGTTGCGGTCATCATGAATCATTGATGCTAGAATATTTTCTGGATTTGCAAAAAATGCATTTCTTTGTATGACAGGGTTTACAATATCCTTTACTTCGTCATTCAGTGTTCTTGTTAGTTCAATAGTTTTGAAAACATGTTTTGAGCCATTGACAAAAGACGTACTTTGCTTAATAGAAAACCACATTGGGATGTAGACCTTCATTATAAAAGAAGCAATGTTCATGAGGTTCTCAGATGGACTTACAGTTGAAACGTATAGACGAAGCAAACGATTTGCTGTAGTCAGCCATCGTGAATGTGCCATTTTGCCTGGACTACGATGAGCAAGATCTGGAGAGCAATACCCCTTTGTTATGGCCTGATGAATATCAATTAGATATTTTTGGTCGGTGCTAAGATCTTCACAGTCTACAGTTGGTTCCTCAGCATCAATCCTTTCAAACTCGACAATAGGAAGACTCTCACAGTTCTCTAATTCCCTGCCAATAGGACCGGTGAATCCGCGGGGGCCAGATGTTTTTCCATCCAGCTTTGCAACTACATGGCGTAATGGCAATTCATTGGCATGGAGTTGGCACACTAAATGTTGAACTGGCTTCTTCAGCTTCAATTCTATAAGCCTTTAACGCCTCCCTTTTCTCCAGTGTTGACTGCTGCACCATCGCATCCAATGGCAATAAGGTTTTCCAGGTTCATGTCATTATTTCCAATATACTCAAACATTCCTTTACATATTTCTTCAGCTGATCCAGAATTCACAGAATAATGGCCCAAATAATCTGAACCAGGTTCTCTCACTAAAGTGATATGTTCTTCTGTTACCTTCTTCTGATATACTTTGGACTCTTTTTTTCTTGGAAGAGTGTAGAATTTTCGACCATCAAAATAGATTCCTCTGATTGGGACCTGATTTTCATCTTTCATAATTTCTGATCTCTTCTTTTGTCTTTCTCTTCTGATTTTACTCCTATCCACTACTTCAGATGTATTGTCAATAGAAACTTCTCCAATATCTTGCAATACTGCACTAACAATGAATGCTGCAGCTCGATCTGAAACTGCAGTCCTGTCACAAGCAGTCGCCACTGAAGGTAGATTTGTAGTTTTCCTTTTCTTGAATAATTGTTCTTCAGGTTGTTCGAGCTTTCTCTTCGAGCTAACTGGCTCTGGAAATGTATCGTCTGATATTTCGCCAGATTCACTTTCACTATTTGATGTCGATGATGATAATTCAACATTTGTATCCTGCAATTTCTCCTGTGAAGATTCTTTGGTGAGCCTCACAGCTTCTTTTTGCTTTCTTAGCAACGTAGATGCTTTTTCTTTGAGAGTGTAATATCTACTCTATCAATAAACAGTTTTCTTTCACTCCTTTGATCTAAGAGGAACGTCACTTCTTCCTTTGGAACCGTTTTTCTTTGGGACAAGAACATTGTGTTAGTACTTTGCACTTGCACGCTGCAATGTCAAAAAGTTTCGTGTGTGCTTCTTTTTTGAACATATCAATCTTTGCTTTGTAAGCTTCAGAATTTTTTCTGCTTTGGTATGGCTTCATAATGACACGATACTTTTCGTGGTAGCTTCTGAACATTGTTTCAATTCGCCTGTCTGACAGAATTGGGACGGAAGCACTTTCCCAAATTGTTTTCAATTTATCAACAACTTGTTCTAATATTTGAGATATTGAAGGATCTTTATTAGTATTCTGTTTCAAATCGTTTCTTACAAACAAGTAATATTTAAAAACTCCTTCGTATGTAGGAAGATTCCTGTGCCACAAATCTTCCCCCATACCAAACATGGGGCACTCAGCTGAGGCCCTGGTTGATTTTGCACAAACTCGAGACATTTTGAAAGTATACAAATCTGAAAAAGAAAGAGCTAATATCAATTATACGTTAATTTCAGTTAATAGTACATGGCAAACTTAGGGCAACACAATACAGGAATGCAAAATATATAAGAAATATAGTTTAGACTATCTGAGTAACGCCAAGAACAGAACACCCACCTGCTACGAGAGCGACAGCTACACTGAACCGAGGTACTCACGTGACAGCTGAGTGAGCTGACTATAGAAAACTGTTTTTAGAGAATAGAAACTTTTTTTAAAGGTTGACTGAGCTATTTTTATACAAGTATGAATAAATTCTTGTCTATTGTGCATCGTGGACTCTTCTGTAATTATTGGTTAAAATCTGCTTTTTTCAATTTTTTTCAATATTGAAGGTCACTGTGGCACCTGAAGATATTAATGTTATGATTTTAAATTTATACCAGCTTATTTCCTCACTACTCCACACATTTTCCACACTAGCCAATTTGAAAATTCGAAAAATGAGTTTTTCACTCCGCCCTATTGAGCGGTGATTGTTTGGTTGTGTGGTAAGGTTTCAAAGTGTATTACACCACCTTTATCCCAGCAAACACTAAGCAACACCTTCCGAGGGTGAAGATTTGGTTTTGGCTGTGGTGTCGCTGGTTCTCCGGCACAAACCCACTGTCGACGGCGCTTAACATTCTGGTACAGTATCCACTTTTCATCACCTGTCACTGAACGGTAGAAAAACGGATCTTGGAGTTCACGGGAATGAAGAGCTGTGCTAATGTTTACTCGCACCCTCAGATTGTCGACCGACAATTCATGTGGCACCCATTTTCCTAACTTAGGCACTTTCCCGAATTGTTGCAAATTTAGATGGATGGTGGACGGGGATGAATTGAGTTTTTGGGACAATTCTTCGACAGTTGTTGAACAGTTTTCTTCACGTGCGGCTAACAGCAGGTCATCATCAAACTCAACAGGGCGTCCAGAGCGTGCTGCATCTGTCCAACAGCAGTCACCATTCCTAAACTTTTGAAACCATCTTTGACATTTCCTCACATGCAGAATATCGTTGCCATAAACGTCCTGAATGTTTCGCGTTGCTTCAGTAGCACTATTCCCTTTTTTGAATTCGTAAAGCATTATATGCCTGATATGCTCTTCTGATACCGCCATGTTTATGGGGGATTTACATAAAGCAAAACACACGTCTTCACTGGTGAAGGTCTGTAAAGTATTTAGCGAAACACGATAGATCTCCTCTTAGATATAACCTTCGGAAAATTTATGCTTAAACCGAGTAGGACTAGTTTAAACTTAATCCATCGTAAAAAACGACATTACTTATGGGATGACCGGATATATATATCGCTTCATTCACTGCAAGTGTTATAATTTATAAAAATTCGCAATAAAATGAAGTGAAAGGATATTTGCCCAGGGGTCGAGACCCGGTGCAGGCAGACGATGCGTAGCACACCCAGCTAATCTTCCTTTTTGATAACGTCATTTAGACAGTGAATTTTATTATGCGATGAAGGTGTCCAGTGAAAATGAAATTTTATTACACGCTTGTTTCTGATAACTTAAAAATTTATAGAAAGTTCTTAGAGGTAGGGTTTTAGAATTACCAAAACTTTAAAGAATTGCCTACGGTCCCGGGTTCGAGACCTGGTGCTGGCTGATGATGCGTAGTACACCCAGCTAATCTTCATTTTGAGCCCAGCTAGTATAGTTGCTTTGTGTTTACTATTTGTCCCGGGTACCCTATCCAATATTTTCTCTTATTGTAACTCTTCCCTCCCATACATACATCGCGGTGTCCTGCCATATAATTGCATGTTTACTACAGGTTACTGTGCTAGGCATTCTGTAAGTAATGTATTCTATTAAGTATTTAGAGAGTAAATTTTGTTTATCAAATATTTACGCTTAATAAATTTATAAAAATTTATACAGGTATGGCTTTAGAATTACTAAAACTTTAAAGAATTCTAACGGTTCGGGGCTCGAGAACCTGTGATGGTAGGCATTGCGTAGTATGCATAGTTAGGATAAAAGTATTTCCGGCGTTGTAAATTAGTGTACTTATAACGCCTTGCATCGCTCTCTCTCTCTCTCTCTCTCTCTCTCTCTTCTTAGTGGTGGACCGGATGTCAGTTTTTTAACATCTGCGGATGCGGATCTTTAATTTCAATATCCGCGGATGCGGATATTTAGTTAATCTATCAATATAATATAGAATTATGAATATATGACATAATTTTTCAAATTTCGTGATATTGTTATTATGGCAGGCAGTGCATAAGAATTAAAATTAATATTAATGTTTTCATTATGATAAAAATAATAACTTTCTGAAGAGTTTCAGCCACAGAAAATTGAATGAAACAAGTTTCATTCAATTTTCTGTTACCAGGTATTTATATTTTGAGGTTTATATATTTGTCTGTTCATTAATAATTAATACTTTACATGAAATGTGCATGACTGGGCCTTATCAGCTACTTTATAAGCTAATTTAATTGTAAATTGCATAATTTATTAGAGGTAATATCCGCATAACATCCGCAGTCAGAAGTGCGGATGCGGATATATATATAATTTAGTGGTGGACCGGATATCCGCATTGCAGATGCGGATATCCGGTCCACCACTAAATTTTATATATACCGGGTGTCCCACAAAAAAGTTAACCGTACTTTGAATTAATAATAACTCAAAAACTATTAGAGATTTTTGGTCCTGCAACAATGTTTTATTTAACAACTATTTATCTGTCGATTCTGGAAATTTCATTAAATTTCCTTTTACGAAGTTGATACATTAATGGTTTTAGTGGAGGCTATCAAAAATATGTTTGCGCAAGGAAGTAAAATAATGAAGCGAAGCGTAGGGAGCCTAGTCACTGTGCGATTCTTCAAGCGAAGCCTAGGCCATTGCACAGTGGTTTTTCGGACACGCTGTGGTATGGTCTCGTCATTATTGCTTATTAAGCAAATCAAAGCGTTTCTATGTAAAAGTTTACTTCAAAAGAACCCTTTTTATCATGCAGTTAACAAAAGAGCAACGCGTATTTGTAATCACAAACTTTATTAAGACTGGCAGTATTAAACAAGTACAAGATTTATTTGAACAACGTTTTCCAGTAGGCACCCACCAAGCAAGCCCGCTATTTGGAAAAATGTTCGGAAATACCAACATGAAGGAACATGCTTAAATCTAAATAAAGGTCGTTCGGGTCGTAGGAAAACCATAAGAACAACAGAAAATATCGAAAATGTTCAGATGACACTTCTTCCAAAATCCAAATGTATCAGTCAGAAAGAATGGGTTACAATTGTCAAAGTCAACATTTAACCGCATTGTTAAACATGACTTAAAATGGCATCCCTATAAGATGCATGTAAGACACCAGCTTCTTGAAACTGATTTTCCTCGTCGTAGACAATTTGTCGAATGGCTTCTCCATAAACCTGCTCGTTTCTTGGAAAACATTGTGATTGGTGACGAGGCAGCCTTTTTCATGAATGGAAAGGTAAATAGCCATAATATTCGACAATATGCGCCGCTGAACAACCCCCCAGCATTCAACTTTGACACACGTATTTGTCAGCAGAAAGTGTCTCTGTGGATCGGAATATGCGGGAATGGCTATCTTGTCGGCCCATTATTTTACGACAATAACTTGAATGGTGCTGCCTACCTGAACATGATCAACGAACGGATCATCCCAGAACTCCTCCAGATTTACGGCAATCAATTCAATAGACTTTGGTGGATTCAGGACGGCGCACCAGCTCATAGACAGCTTGCTGTAAGAACAAAACTGAGGGAAAATTTTGGCAACCGCATTGTCGCGCTAAATCATGCAATTGAATGGCCCCCAAGATCCCCTGATTTAACACCATGCGATTATTTCTTATGGGGATATCTAAAGAGTAAAGTGTATTCTATTCCACCGGAAAACATAAACCAGTTTAAGAGATAGTATCACACGTGAAGTCAATTTACTTAAGGAAAATCACCAGTTGATCAAAAAAGTTGTGCAATCAATGCGATCAAAGGCGCAACTGTGCTTGGAAAGAAATGGAGGACATGTGGAAGGAAACGGTGCTTAGAAAATTAAAAAATAAATTTGTATTACCCATATGAAGAGGTGTTTTTGTTATTAATGGATTTAAATAAATTTGTTAATTTTAAACTTCGAAGTTTCATTATTTTACTTCCTTGCGCAAACATATTTTTGATAGCCTCCACTAAAACCATTAATGTATCAACTTCGTAAAAGGAAATTTAATGAAATTTCCAGAATCGACAGATAAATAGTTGTTAAATAAAACATTTTTGCAGGACCCAAAAATCTCTAATAGTTTTTGAGTTATATTAATTCAAAGTACGGTTAACTTTTTTGTGGGACACCCGGTATATATATATATATATATATATATATAAAAATTTCAACTGCAAAGAACACGCAGTATAATTAACGTAAAGAACGACGCTTGTATAGGAGAACATTCTGCGCAAGATGAGGAGAAAGCATGAACAAATGAAAAAAATGAGGTAACCACCCTGGAATCGAACCCGGGATCTTCCGATTGCCGGTCAGATATGATAACCACTACACCATGGTCCTCACTCGATCAGAAGTCGTAATTCTCCTACATACGCGCAGAAACCAATGCCCCGAGGGGGGCACCTTCCGCATGCCGTACCTATATATACATTTCAACTGCAAAGAACACGCAGTATAATTAACGTAAAGAGCGAAGCTTGTATAGGAGAACATTCCGCGCAAGATGAGGAGAAAGAACGAACAAATGAAAAAATGAGGTAACCACCCGGGAATCGAACCCGGGATCTTCCGATTGCCGGTCAGATATGATAACCACTACACCATGGTCCTCACTCGATCAGAAGTCGTAATTCTCCTACATACGCGCAGAAACCAATGCCCCGAGGGGCGAGGTCCATGGTGTAGTGGTTATCATATCTGACCGGCAATCGGAAGATCCCGGGTTTGATTCCCGGGTGGTTACCTCATTTTTTCATTTGTTCGTTCTTTCTCCTCATCTTGCGCGGAATGTTCTCCTATACAAGCGTCGTTCTTTACATATATATATATATATTTATATGTATAATAATAAACAGGAACACCAGAGAAAAAATAAACATCCTTCAAGGTTTAATAGTACCAACGTTTCGGAATGCACTAATTCCATCTTCAGGGCTAAAACAATAAAATGCCAAATCAAATACAAAATACAAATTGCTTAATAACAATTTAAAATAAAGATAAAAATTATAAAAAGTAGCTAAGAAAATGTAAAACATTAAAACTAAAAGGTAAATAAATGTGAAGTTAAAAAGTTACAATTCTAAAAAGTAGCTAGGAAAAATATAAAAGCATTAAAACTGAAAGGTAAATAAAATAAAATGAACTAGTACCTTAACCAAAACAACAGATCTACCGATGATTCGTCAGAATTTAGGTCTGGTTTTAATTTATAAATAAACAAAGATTCCATAATTTTGAACATAAGGTCAGAGCTTCCGGCAGCAAGTACGGCGAAATTAGACTGAAATTGGGTGGTTATTGTTGTGCGAGTGATCATGTATGAACGAATTAGGTGGTTTTCCAAGAGGTAAATTTGTACGGACCGATTTACAGAGATGTTCGTAAATACGGGATTTTAAATGTCTTTTAGTTTTACCTATATATGATCCCATACAGTGGTCACACTTGTATTGGTAAACTATGGATGACTTAAGAAGTGTAGGAATAACATCCTTGTATTTAAATAAATTGTAAATCGATTTAGACGGGGTGAATATAATTTTTATGCATAGTTGTGGGTAAAATTCCTTGAGCAATTTTAAAAGTTTGTTTCTAATGTTAAAACTCGAGGTTCCCATATAGGGCAAAGTGAAATACAGGATATCTTTGGGGACTGTAATTAAGTCTCTAGTTGTGGGGTTTATTAGTCTATTTAAGGTTCTGCCTATTGTAGTCTCTACCAGTATAGAAGGGAAATTATTCTAGTAAGGAGTTTTCGGATGAAATCTAGTTCATCGTGTAGTTTAAAGTAATCTGAACAGATATTGAAAATCTATTAGTCAGAGTCGAAATTAAATTTCGTTTGAAACCTAAAGGGATAAAGGAAGAAAAGTTCGTAGTAAGATTGGTGAATGTCGGCTTTCGGTAAACGGAAGTTTCAAAAAAGGAATTAGTTTTTAATTATCTTAATGTCCAAAAAAGGACAGAGAGCTATTAGATTCAGCTTCTGAAGTAAATTCAATATTAGGGTGCTTAGAATTAAGTTAATTACGAAACAAAGGGATATGGTCTGGTGATTTGAAGAGGAGAAAAGTGTCATCAATATATCTTCTATAAAAAACCGGTTTGAAGTTGGAAGGACACTCATTCAGCCATTTGACTTCATGATGACAAAGAAACGCATTAGCTAAGGTGGGACCAAGAGGCAGACCTGAACACCTTCAGTCTGTTTAAAATATTCACCGTTGAATATAAATATAAGGTCTTTCACGGAAAATTTTAGTAGTTCTTTCATTTGACCTCTCTTAAAACCCTGCACAGTATCAGTATTATTAAAAAGATTGTCAATTCATATATGAATAGTTTCTGCAACAGGCACATTGGTAAATAAAGATTTTACATCGACGCTAGCCATTGTGTAAGAATTATTATTTAATGAGGTAATTTCTCTAACGAAAGAAAAAGAATCCCGTGCTGTATACAAATTATAAGTAAAAGGTGATAGTATGGGGACCAAGAATTTTGAAAGGTTATAACTAGAAGTTCATAGTGCCGATAAAATTGGCCTAAGTGGACAACTAGGTTTGTGTATTTTAGGGAGTCCATACATAATACCTTGGCTGGATCCAGAAACAAATAATTTAGAAAAAACTGTGTCTGAGATTATATTATTAGATTTAAGTTTTCTAAGATACCTATTAATTTTATCTTCCTGTTTTAAAATTAAAGCAAAAATGTCACCATTTACTTTAGCAAACCTAGTTGCATCATTTAAAATATCTAACATTTTATGGACATAAACATTCCTGTCCAAAAGAACAACGCCATGGCTACAGAATATTGAAGATACATGAGGTGTGGAGGTTTAAGAAGCTACCCAACCTTTTCACGCCATATATAAACCCTTTTTTGAAGGATTAGGTAGAAGCATCGGGGTAACCGCGAGGAGTTGATACCGAAGATGAAAAAACGGCTTATGTTCACCGTTACCGTGAAGGTATACGGCTTGACTGTTCCCAAATTGTTAAGAATCCTGGCAAGCGCTTTAGTACAAAGTTGTGTTTAAACAGTCTTTGGGGAAAATTTGCACTACTGGCAAAGGGAACGTTCATTTGGCACAAAGTTATAGTGAAGTCTGGGATTCCGCCAACGCTCCCGATAAAGAGGTTATGGAGATTGTGAATGTAGATAATACTTACATAATAAAGTACAACATCACTGTACTAGCCACAGGTACCTCACGTGTTACAAACATACCTGTAGCCAGCTTCATAACGGCATACACCCGCATCAACCTTTGGAGACTACTGCACTCTTGGGCGGAGGGTGCTGTACGCTGACACAGCGTAAGATTCACAGAGAGGGAGGGTGAATACATGCCGCCTATTGGGGAATTCCTCGGAGAGTTAATTGATGAGATCAAGGATGAGTATGGTGATGGTGCATACGCTGACTCATTTGTATCAACACGGCCAAAAACTTATGGGGTACGGGTGAGAGGGTGAGGAAACGAAATATATCGTGAAGGCTATAAGGGTATCACGCTTAACCATGCGAACCGACGAGTCGTTAACTTTGACTCGTTGAAGGAGCTAGTGTGCTTCGAAGATGAGGGTGACCAGTAACCCCAACTGACTGTGGGGACCCACAATTTTCGGGCGCAGAAACTGGGGTGTGTGAAGGAACTTAGGGGTACGAAGGTATGCCGTAACACCTATAGGAAACGTTACCAGGTGTCTGGTACCTATGATACCGTACCCTTTGGATACCTTAATCCTTGATTGTTTATATATATATATGTGTGTGTGTTGTTAACGATATGTTAATTTGTTACGTATATTTGTTTCAATTAGGGTTTCATTTTCTTCTTTGTGTGCGTGCGTGTGTACAATCCTAATCTCCGCCCACTGTGAGCTCGTCATGTGATTCCTGCTACTACCTGGGCATATCTCTACCCCGGCGTGCTCAGTTGGCCATTGCAAACCCTGGAGCTCAGACGTGTATTTTCTCACGTAGACGAAAAAATAGTGATGGCTTCCTTTCATAGTGCGTGTTCGACATTTATGAAGTAGTATTCGGTAAAGTCGGAAAATGTGGTGAATACTGAAAGACGACCTACCCCACCCTCCTTTGAGACTTTTAAGGCTACATTGAATCACGCGAAGGAACAAGATGTTCAAACAAATACTCTACGGATATTCTGGCGAAAGTATTGCCGGATTTCGAGGCACAAACGACGGAATAGACTACGTTGTAGGGCTAAACTGTATAAAAGCGTACATATACCGTGAGGTGAAAGAAACAACGCGTGCAGAAGAGAAGCAGCGGATATGGATAATGAGCCTTGTTGATGAGTGGTGTGACAGGCGGTATTATGTCATGTTGCATCATACCGAGTACGCGTACTCTGCGGCTGAGAATGTAAACCTTGTCATCATAGACAAGCTAAAGTACTTTTACCAATACATTCATATATATCATGACGAGGTTCGCGGTGAGGTTGTGGCTAAAGGCTTGTGTCAGTGTTTCACAGAGTTTAGAGACGAGTATCGATTGTGAAACAAAGGGATAAATAGGGTCACATGTTTCTCTCAAATAGTACACCGGATTGTTAATGTGTGGAGAACGTCTAGTGCGCATAAAACATTAAAACTGAAATTATCCCATGTGTCGAAAAATTGCCCGGTATAATAGTTACAAGTACTCGGGTGATTCATACTAGAACAAATCCATAAACGATTCAACAGCTTATGGTGTGACTCGCTCCCACGTCGAGCCGATCCGTCCACCCGTGGTTCATAGTTATCTCATAGCATGAACTGACTGCAAGTGCACTCTTCGAATACGATGGAACTTCCTTTGAGAAGCATTCTCAATGCCGCGTACGATGTGTCCGTGAGGAAGTCATTGCGCGTGTTCAGGCGTGAAACCGGTACCATTAATTATGTACTTGAACCGATTTGTAGACAAGCAAACTCTGGTAAACGTAATGTTATTTATTTAAGTGTTGAGGAGATGAATAGAGTCTTCGTGATAGTTGAGAAGTGGGGTGAGGACCGTTATAAAATACCTACAGGTGTAGGTACAAGAAGAGAACAGATTAGTGATGCCCCCTCATTTGCCATTGTTTGTACGTTGTGTATAAATAACGATCAGCCATGCATTGATATACGACTGATGTGGAAGAATGCATCTGATAACGTTCTAGTCCCTACGCGAAACCGATTCATCTTCGACAGAATGTTTGAAATCGTCGGATTGCGCAAGCTGAAGCCTACACTATATTAGACGATCGTGTTACGGATATGATTTATTTTGACACGGTTCTTGAATACGCATACATCGCTCTGCTCGACGGGTTTATCGAATGTAGGAATGAACAAGGCGAGAATGGTCTAGAGCGGATGCTTATTTGAAAGGTTTAGACTCTTTGAAATATCCCGAACTTTGGTACAAAGGACTTGAGCGGTACAGGGCAGAGCTCGCCTACACTGTTCATCCTGAAGAATCGTACCCCTATGTAATGAGCAGCTGTCGTTACGACTTGGAAGATTATTTCAATTGCCGCTATGCGTTGTGAAGAAGGGTTCACGATTGAAAAGCTCGGGTCGGAAAGAAAAAACCCTCGATTGGAAAGGTTTTTATAAACTTGTATTTAATAATGATGTGGCTAACGATACTCTCTTTGTGCACAAAAATAGTATTGAACGATATGAAGGCCACTTACATCGAGTATAGGCGCGCACATCTTGAGCGGTGAAATAATGTTAAATCGTATTTACTGCGTAGTGCAAAGCAATAATGATGTGACTTTAGACTCGATTACGTGCTAGTTTAGTGTTTTAATTAAGCGCAGTAGAACGAATGTATTTTGATGTATATTTATTTTCATTATATTTAATATAATTGTGTATATATACATATATATATTTATATATTTTTTTCCTGTACTAATATGTTGATGATTATACTCCATCGTTTTGTATATTATTTTTTTTCAATATTATATTATTTTTTATTTTCAATATATTTAATTATTTAATATAACTGTGTATATATAATATATACATATATATTTCTCCTGTACTGTTATATTGATGGTTATACTCCATCGTTTTGTATTATATTATTTTTTATTTTTTGATTATATATATTCCTTCTTTTTGATTATATATATTTCATCGTTTGTATAGGATTGTATATTTATTTTCTATATATTTCGTGAAATTGATTCCAGTAATTCGTCTAAATAAACAGAATGATTTAATGGTGTTTTATTTAATTCTTTTGGTTGTATATATAAACGATATTATTATTTAATTATATGTATACCAAATGGCTGGTTGTCTTCTAAAGCGACTGACGGATTTCTAAGCCAACTGTCAACAATATCTGAATAGCGCAATTTGGCAGCTGAAAAGTTAATTAATATATACACCTGACTTCTATGTCTTCTACGTCAACTGTCGGGTTAAGCCAACTGGCGGATTAAGCCAACTGTCGGATACTGTCAACTCCGGAAAGCCAACTGTCAAGAATATATGCTTTAATTAAATAAACAGAGCGCAATCTGACAACTCAACCCTAATAATGTATACCTGAACAAGCCATTTACGCCTTCTAAGTCATATTAAGCCTTCTAAGCCAACTGGCGGATTCAGCCAACTGGCTGGTTAGGTCCTTATAAGCAGAGCTGGGCAATTGCGGCATATTTTGCGGTACTGCGGTACTGCGGTACTACCGCAAACCGCAAACCGGTACCGCATAACGCAGTACCGCAAAGGATCGCTGAAAATACCGCAGTACCGCTACCGCATTCAAATTTCCGCGTACCGGTTTGGTACCGGTTTGGTAGTTTGGTAGTACCGCAGTACCGCAGTACCGCAAAATATGCCGCAATTGCCCAGCTCTGCTTATAAGATAGCTGGCTCTCGGATGAACTCTCATTATGCGACTGGCAGGAGCCAGGCGAACACCCTTCTCGCCTTCTTAGGTTAAGGCTTAGGTTAGGTTTCCCTTTGAGGGGTGAGGCTATCCCACCTTCTCCCCCAAAGACCCTCCTCCTTTCTTTCCCTCTCTTAGGTTAGATATGGCCCTTTGGGGGTGAGGCCGTCCCAACTTCTCCCCCAAAGAGGTTAGGGGAACTCCCCCAGCAATCTGGGGGAGTTCCCCTAACCTCTTCATTGCAGCTTGGGGGATAGCCCCTTTTGTTGCATAATCCCCTGCAACATTCCCATCTCCCCCTTTGCAACACTGATCAACATTTGCAATTGCATTGCACTCTAACCTTTTGCGGTCATACTACTGACGTTGAATAATAACAAAGAACTGTCCTGCCCTATTTGTTGTTCAGTGGTTCAAAGATGCAACGTGTGTATTAAACATGATGGAGGCCACTTTGAATAATTTCTGTAGTAAATTATAAATATTCTTCTTCACAAGGTAATTCCATTATTCTCATTAAACCGACTTATGCCGCACCCTGTATATTCAGAACTAAACATATGGTCCCCAGGCTTTGAACATAAAAAATAATGTAGCGGGTCTATAATTGAAAGTTAAAAAAGCTTAGTTCGTGTACATTTCGTCTCATTGAGAGGTTTGTTTCTGAAAGGTCATTAAGGCACGTGTCAGGCGGAAGCAGGAACATTGCCAGCCGGAAAATTTTCAGGCGGAAAATTGCCAGCCGGAAAATTGCCAGTGGGGAAAATTGCCAGTGAGAATATTGCCAGCCGGAATATTGCCAGTGAGAAAAAAACTAAAATTCACAAAAAAGGATTTATTTATTAAAATATTATTATTTAAAATTTTAAAATGCTAAAACTTGTTAAGGAAAGGAAAGCCTCAAAAAGTATGAAGATTATAAGCAGTAGATCGAAGAAATGTCAATTTATCTTCATTATACTGACGGATGACTTTCTCCAATCTGTCATTGATATTTTTGTACTTTTTGGCAGTATGTCTCTCTTCCCCTCTTTCGAAGTGCAATTTCTTGGTCTGAGCTAAAGCCTTTTCGTTAAAGCTAACGAAAATATCACGACTTAACCTAACCAATCGTCAAGGGCGTACAGAGGACCAAACCTGGCATTCAATGAACCTAACCGGGTATTCAATAATTTTACCATAGGTTTCGATATATATATAATATATATATATATATATATATATATATATATATATATAATGACGTAATGATTTTGATTACGTCATTTAATTTTTTAAAATTAATTATTTAATTTATTAACACCCAGGTGCACAACCTCGGGACCTAATCAATATGTGTGTGAAGGTTCATGTTTGTAACTGCTTCCATTTTGGAGTTATGGCTGGAACACACACACACGCACACACACACACACACACACGTCCTTTTTCTCAATTACTTTATTTCTTACTTTCTAAATTTTTACATATTTTTGTCACTGGCAATTTTCCGCCTGGCAATATTCTCACTGGCAATTTTCCCCACTGGCAATTTTCCGCCTGGCAATTTTCCGCCTGGCAATATTCCGACTGGGAATTTTCCGAACACGGTGTCAGGCAGCATTCGGATTTGAAAGGGGGATTAGCTTGTGCAATGGAATTAAATTAAAATATTGTTCGACTTTTGGGGTGGGGTGGGGGGGGTGAAGAACGAAATATATTTTCTGTTTTTATTCAGATTTTTTTTCTAAAAGGACTTTTTTTCCTAAAAGGTCGGCACCAGAGTACCCCTCCAACAGTTACACCCTGTTTTATAAAGAGGATTAACCTTCAATTCAGGGAAGGAATTGAAATAAAATTTCATTTTTTTGTTAAGAATACTATATCTGCTGTCTTTTCATATATGAGAAAATTGTAAAGAATGATACAGCCATAGAAGGTCATTAAACCCGTCAACCATAAATCTTACTGTCTTCATAGACTTATTAACCTATATATATATATATATATATATATATATATATATATATATATATATATATATATATAAACACACAATTCCCTATCATGAAAACAGCGCATAATTTAATCACTTCCGTAGACAGCAGCGCTGTCGTAAACACGAGTCAGTTTTTGAAGTTCTATTGCGCCTATACTCTATGTGCATGTGGACGCAATCGTGTCCGGTTGTGACGGGTTCACAGAAACGCTTGGCATCACTGAATGTAATTTTTCTTATTGTTAATCTCAGTGTTATACCTAGGACAGTTTTACCGGTGACCACTATACTCTCTATTCATCGTACCATTGGATCAGCGTGCTGCATTATATCAGGTGGTCTCTAAACCCTAAACCCTTTAAAAATATTTTAATCTGGTGATCGCTGTAGTTCGTAGTATGACGTCACACACACACACACACACACACACACACACACACACACACACACACACACACACATATATATATATATATATATATATATATATATATATACAGGCGCTCTCAGAGGTCCAGAGAGGCCCGGGCCACTTCCAGCTTTTGAGGCCCATAGCTAAACCCAGTTATTACTTTCACTGCAAAACATTATATTCAAACCTGAAAGTTTCTAAATTTGAGGCTCCCCTTAAGCTTGAGGCCCAGGCACAATGGCTCTCCTAGGCCCCCCTCTGATAGGTCCTGTGTGTGTATATATATATATATATATATATAGAGAGAGAGAGAGAGAGAGGAGAGAGAGAGTATATGTATGTGTATTGTACTGTACAATTAAAAAATATTTTTAAAATAGTGGCCGCTAAAATTCGTATGACGTCACATGTATATACAGTGTATATATATATATGTATATATATATATATATATATATATATATTCTACATTCAATTGGCACTCCCCAGCCCACACCCACCTTGGCATTGGCACCCATACTCCCTTCCCCCACTCGTAGTAAATGCGCCCATACTACTGGCGTGTCTTTAACGTGAGGAAGACATATTTTCTTAATCGAAAGTTTAAAGAAAATGTTGTATTTGGTGACTCGCAATACTAATTCTTATACGTCATTAACTCTCAATATCAAGAAACAACATTTTCAAAAAGTGTACCTACATCACTTGTCACCCCCAATTTATTAATTTATTATAGTCAGTCTGGTACCATACTGTATATGTTCAAACTTTTCAGGATTTCTGTTATTCGGCTTTTGGACATCAGTGTCTTTCATAGTGCCAGCATCAATAATCGGTGTCACTGGAACATATCCGGCGTCCATGATAAGTTTCAAGTTAGTTATAGCCTTATTTATATATCAAAATTAGATCGCTTTTAAATTTAAAGCATTTAACTACACTGTAAAAACTGACTGATGTATAAATTTATTTTTTTCTTAAAAATGAAATTTACTTTACGCCATCAGAAGAATATTTTCCTATGATATCAAAGAAATAAGCACATCGTACTCGTAATTCGGTGGCAGATGAGATGCCATCTAAATCTTAATAAAGTTTTCCTTCAATTTTTACAGTGTAATCAGGGTCGATAAAATAATTGAGGTACTTTTATGTTTATTTTTTTTTATTTAAACCTGAAATGTTCACAGAAAGAATAAGAAAAATCTGTAGAGCGGATGTCCAGACCCTAAAAATATGAGTAACGTAACCTACAAAAATCCAGTAAATCAGCACTTGTGTCAAAGGGGAAAGCGGTTAAGATGAATAATTTAAGAAGTATGACTGGAGTAAATGGATTGACCGTATGAAAAATGAGGATGTTTGGGAAAAGTGTGGAGTGAAAAGGTTAGAAAATACTTTGTTATGCTAGTACTATCATATGGAGAGAATGAGTAATGAAAGAATTGCAAAAGGTTAGTGCAAAGGTGCAAAAAGTAGAGGAAGACTGTGGGCATGAGATGGAAAGAGATAATTAGTAAATGTGGCTGAAAAATTAACGAGAAACCGAAAGAAATGGAAACAGTTTGCGTGGTCTCGCTTGATGTACCAATGTAGGTATACCCCAACCTTGTCATGAAAGGTAACACTGGAACCCTAAGTTTGGGTTGGTATCATTCCCGTTGGTGATACCCTTTTATCTTTACGTGTGTAATTAATGTGAGTGTTTTCAAGCGTCGTGCCCACCCCATTGAGAATGAGAAATAGGTTCTAAGATGTATGCATGTATGTATGTAGGTATGTATGTATGTACAGTGGCACTCATAAGCATTCGTACAGAGAAATATTTCACTTATATTCTTCCTTAATTTCTGTACCATGCGTAGGATAGTTATATAGATATAGTGAAAACCATCAAAGAATTTGAGGAAAAAAAAAAGTTCAAATGCAGAAGTTTTGGTACATTCACTTACAAATTAATTATTTGCTCCCTTGTGTGTCAACTTTGCTTGGATGAGTTCAGTGATTTGTTTTGGGCATTTTTCTACAAGGTTTCGACATTTCTCAGAATAAATTTTTGCCCATTCTTATAAAGAAAATTGTTGCAATTCATTCAGATTCGAAGGGTTTCTCTTGCGGACAGCTTTTTTCAAATGAAACCATAACTTCTGGATTACACTGAGAGCTGGGCTTTGGGACACAAGAGAAATTTGAATTTTTTTGTTGAAGTCATTGCATGGTGCTCTTACTTTTATGATTTGGCTCATTATCTTGTTGCAGTACCCAATTCCGACCAATTTGCAGTTCTCGAATTAAAGGCAATACATTTTCTTCTAAATTTCCTGATATTTCTTCGAATTCAAGATTTCATTGATGACAACAAGCTTTCCTGGATCAAAAGCACTAAAACATTAAAATAAAAAGCAAACTACCACTATACTATCCTTAACCGTAGGTAGGATGTTTTTTCCTCGAATGTAGTATTTGATTTTCACCATTTTCATATTGTTCCTGAATAATTCAATTTTGGTCTAGTCCGTCCAGAGAACTTTCTCCCAGAATGCAAATCCCTCATTTTAATGATCCTTGGCGTACTTTAAACGACTTTCTTTGTGCGCTTTTCGTAGCAGAGATTTTCTTCGTGCAACTGATCCATGCAGACCATTCTTTCTCAATATATGACGTACAGTAGCGTGATGAACATCTATCATAGACAGTCTTAATGTTTGCCAAATATCATCTGAAGTCACTCGTGGATTCGCAGCAGTCATTCTTTCAATCCGTCCACGTTCTGAAATCTTGCATGGTCGTCCATACCTTCGCAGAGTTATGATTGTTCCAAAGCCTTTCCAGTTCTTTCTAACAGCGGCAACCTTCGTAAATGGAATTCGAAGTTCTTCTGTCTTCCTATAACTCTTTCCAGGCTCGGCTCGTGTATAGCAATAACAGATTTTTTTTAAATCTGTAGACAGCTCTTTGCCACAACGACCCATTGTTTACTTATGGTTTGTACAGTTATCCATCTTCCATGAAGATTCACAGAGAAATTTCTATAATTCAGAATTGCCAACAGTCTCTAATCAATAAGCATCCAACTATTTATACTATTTTCAATTATTTTAAGTCTAAAGTGGATATACAAAGTATTAAAAGATTTTGTAAATAAATGTACGAAAAATTTTGCATTTTAACTTTTTTTTAATTTTCCTCAAATTCTTTGATATTTTGCTTTATATGTTGAAGTTAAACTAATGTTTTTATTTGTTAAATTTTCCCAAACGAACAGTAAACTTTTCATAACTATTTTATGCATGGTACAAAAGATAAGGACGAATATAACTGAATATACTCGTATATCTGTACGAATACTTTGGAGCGTCACTGTGTGTATATATATATATATATATATACACAGTATATATATATATATATATATATATATATATATATATATATATATATATATATATATATATATATATATATATATATAGAGAGAGAGAGAGAGAGAGAGAGAGAGAGAGGGGAAGAGGTAGAAACAATAGGATATATACTAGTGTGTATATATATAGGATCACCTGAAAATCAGGACCCCCAGCCTTCTTTAGTTAGCTTTATAAAGCTGATTTTATAAGGCTAACAAGCAAGTTCTTTGCTTGAGATCTATCCCCTCTTTTATATATAGGGAGAATATTCGCTCTTTTCAAGATGCTCGGTATTTTCCCAGTGTCTAGGGATCTTCTCCGTATTCAGTATAAGGTGTAGCTATTTCATTTTTACAATTTTTAATCAGTAGGGCGTTCCATTTGTCCGGACCTGCAGCTGAATGTAATTTCATTTGTCCTATAGCTCTCGCTACATCTTCTGGGGTAAAATCAAAAGTCTGTTATATGCTACATTCTCCTTGCAATTTCTCTTCGAAGAATGCATCTACAGTATGTCAGGTATCGCTTTGTTACTTTTAGGGGCACTGAAGACCGATTCATACTGGGTTCTCAATGTTTCAGATATTTCTTTTATAGCGTCTGTTAGTTCATTATTTCCTTTCCTTAAGGGCCCGATGGTAGCGCGTGGTTTTGTTTTCCATTTCGCATAGCTATAAAAGTTTTTTGGATTTTCCTTTATTGCTTCTACTGCCTTTTCCTCTTCCCTCTCTTTATGGCACTTAATCAGGGTTTGTATTTCCATATCAATATTCTCCAGTTTTTCTTGTATTGCTTTTCTGGCATTGTTGTCTCCGCAATTAGCTAACTTCGCCGCTACTCTCTTTCTTTTGCGGAATATTCTTCTCTTTTGCCTCTCTAGCCAGTTCCTCTTTCCTTTTGACTGTGCTTTCAGAGCATATTTTTCTAAAATTTTCAGCGTCTTTTCTTCCAAGGTTGTTAGCATTTCCTCCGTTGTTTTATTCTCTAAGACTGTTGTCCGCTCTATTTGGGCATGCATGGTCTGATTTCTTCCCAATTAATGGTCTTGGAGTTTAAGTTAAAAGCCCCAAATTTGCTTTTTCCTTCCGTATGTGTATTGTCTTTTAATGTTATCGCCATATTTTTTGATAACCCGATTATGTTGTGGTCTGAGATAATAGTTGGGGTTATTTTTATATCAGCAATCAAGTTCGTGTTATTAGTGAATACCAGATCTAGGCAGTTATTTTTTCTGGTATTTTCTGTTATCTCCTGTGTCAGCATAAACTCGTTTGTGAGAGCCATCAACATTTTTGCTTGCTTCTGGTCCTCTTTTGTGCCCCCTTTATCTTGCTGTATAAATACATATATTTCTACCCACCTTTTTGTATTTTATAAATGGGAAATTAAAATCGCCGCAGAGTATTATATTAGGGAATGAAGAGTTTACAGACTTTATTAGGGTTCTCATATCATCAATGGCATCCGAAAATTTTTCAGTTGGAGAGTTTGGAGGTCTATAGATGACTATCAGTACCATGTTTAGTTTCTCCATTTTCACTGCAAGGGTTTCCACGAAGCTTTTGGATTTACTTCTTATCGTCTCTGTCATATGCCTCTCATGTAGGTAAATAGCACCGCCACCTTTACGTCTCGCTGTTCTCGCTGTATGTGTCCTGGTAGCTCTTGCCACGAAGCGGTCTGGTTCGAGGGTTCCCAGCTGTGTCAGCTGCATGTGCTGTATAAGACTTAGCAGCCGTATTGTGTCCGAGATGTTGAAAAAATTTTGTTTGCTATTTGTGTTTAGAGAGTTTTGTTTGCTGTTTGTGTACATATTTTTTTTTCGTATATATACAGTATATATATATCAGGAGAAGAATAATGTGTAAGAGATAGCTTAGGCTAGGTTATCTTCATTTTAGTAATTTATTTTCCAGTCCACGTAAGGTTAGGTTACTCAACATATATTCCTATTTTTATTTTTAAGTTAGGTTTATATTCTGTTTTTATTTTTTGTGGGTAGTACTGGCACTGATACTCCCATTGACACTTACACCCCTCTCTTTCAACCCCCTCCCCTTACCCCCTTCACCTTACCCCCTTCCCCTCTTTTTCCCTGTCGTTGTTTTTGCCATCATACGACTAATACAACTGCTGCACTGGGAGCCCATGGAGAAAATTATAGATACCAATCGACCAGGAAATTATTCCAGGAGGAGGGGACATTAGGCAGGAGTGCTAGAACTCCCGTTCTGATTTATTTTTTATCTCATCTATCCTGTGAGTAGTTCAGCATGCTCTCAAACACACACTTCACCCTGTATTACACATACATGAAGCTTACACACTATGCAATCTTTTCAAAATTAATAAAAAAAAAAATCATTGTTTCAAGAGCATCGGAGACCTTGATTTCGTCTCTTTCCTTCTTTTATGGGGGTCATTTTTGCGGGCATTCGCCCTTGGCCTTTTCCTTCCTGAAAGTCAGGTGATACGTGGAATAAATATTTATTAATTCAGTAAATGTTGAGACTGCAGGCCGTACCAGAGTGTTACAGAGTGTCCGTAGTAGTTTATGTAAGAGAAGTGATAAGTGATATGAGGGGTCGCGCGTCTTAAGGTACCTAAGCGCTACCACAGGTGAAAACATGTTTTTGATGGATATCACTATTTTCACCCTTCCTCTATCGCGGTGTTTAGGTTATAATGACCTTACGACACTAGAAGTATGGTTGAAAACGTTATGAAGCGAACTACTTTTTGATCTCTATCGAGAGCCAAAAGTTCACCCAAAGTTCGGCATAATAAGAAAATCAAAAAATTAAAAAAAATATATATGAAATGTAAAATATGAAAATCTATTCCAAAAACTCATCAACATCTTCATTAGCATACTTAGAACTCTAATTTAACCAAAAATGAACGTTCTAGCTCAATTAATAACAGAGATACTATTGCGAGAATATTGCTGAACTTTGGAGGCGATTTCTGACGAATTTTAATTTTGGCGCTTAGGTACCTTAAGACGCGGGACCCCTCATATATGTAAACGGCTTCACGGGCTGCAGTTTCAACATGAATTCATAAAAGTTATTCCACATGAAAATTTGAGAAATGGAAAATTTTGTTGTTTGATGCAGCGATTCCCAACCTGTGTGTGGTATGCGCACCACCGATGGTACACGGAGCTCTTTTTACGTGATACGCGAGAGGCCTATAAATACGCATTTTACTAATTGATAATTATTTTCATGGTAATGTTTTCAAAAGTAGTATTAGTTGTACAGTAGATGAATAACTGGCAACTTTTCCGACTGCAGGTTTGCACGATATCCATCTTGCCGTCCAGGTTGGTTTCAAAGTATTTAGCGATAACGGGCAAAACAAAATAAAAAAATTTATTCAGTAGAAATGTCGATGAATATCATTAGAATAATTGTGGATAAAGCTAAAATTCAAGAGTGAACACATACGGTTTCGATTAGGTGGTATCTACCCCTTCCTTACTTTCTTAATTAATGGTGGTACATAGAAAAGCATGATGGCAAAAACTGAAACGTCGACCGGTAAAGGTTGAGAATCCTAAGTCTAAGGAATAAAACATCTTCCAAAGATGGAGTTTTTTAACTACATAAATGAATGCAAAAATCAGACAGTGATGGAGTATTTCGTTTTTCTTTTATAAATACGGAAACAAATCCACAAAGTTTTCAAACTTTTACTGTAATTGCTAAGAGAGAGTGTTCTTTAATCCCTTGGAGTTCACCCATTAGAATGGTACTAAAGATTCTGTTTAAACAAGGTAACTAGTATATTACATGGCCTTTTTTTTATGGAAGGAGGGGAGGCCAAGGGCGAAAACCCGCAGAAATGTCCTCCCTAATACAAGGAGAGAGCCTAAGTCAAGGTCTCCGATGCTGGTAAAATTATGCTCTTCTTTAATTTTGAAAAGATTGTGTAGTGTGTAAGGTGCATGTATGTGTAGTGAGGGATAGAGGGAGAAGTGTGTTTGAGAGTATACTGGACTGCTCACAGGGTAGATGAGACACGGAAAGAGATCAACTAAGGAGGACAGTGACAGGAGAAACGAGAGTTCCAGCAATCCCTGACTTCCGCCTAATGTTCCCCCCTGAAGTACTTCCTTGGTCGATTGGTGTATACAATCTCCTTACAAACACAGTCCTGTTGATAGATAGCATTAAAAAAGAGGAAAGTTAGGAAACGAACTCGCGGTTTATTTAGTGAATACCTCCTCTTTTAATTCTAATCTTTTACACGTTTCATTTCATAGTATTGAAAAATCCTTGCAGTACAATTATTTAGTATATCTCATGCCCTACTGTCGGGCATCTCCCTACCTCATTGGGATATGGTCAGGATATTTGATATGGAGAAACAGTGAAAAGAAGATCACACTTCGACCTGTAAGTTGAATTTAGTTATAATAAAGTTAAAATAAAAACTAACAATTTTTACACTGAATACACTTGTGATGCCATACATTATGAGTAATCGAAGTTCAACCCAAACAATTTTCTCATATTTGATGGAGATTATACAAAACTCTTGCGTATTGATTCGTTCACTTTCCCAGGAGATTTGGTAATAGGCAGAATAATGATAATAATAATAATAATAATAATAATAATAAGAAGAAATTTTCTTTCATTCATTGCGGCTAACTTGTTGAAAATAGTCTCGTATAACGTAAGGTCATTAAGGAATTCAATCGCAGAAATTCATAAAATCTGTAACAGTGCAGATTTGATACTTCTGCAAGAGCACTGGTTACCTAACCAAGAGCTAAAATTTCTATCTACTATCCATGATGACTTTATATATCATGCGTCCTCAGCAGCAGACTTATCAAATGAGTTATTGTACTGTAGGCCCTTTGGTGGAGTTGCTTTCTTAAGAAAAAATTTGTCAAAATCTATAACTTTTTTTAACAAGTGATAATGTAAGTTTGTTAGAATTGAGTTACGAGTGAACAGTGAATGCATATTAATTATAAACTGCTATTTACCATACAACAACGGTGGTAATCGAGCTCAGTGCTTCTCAACCGGGTGAATGATTCATTTAGAGGCGGATTAAACGTACTTGGGATTGAGGCTAATTTTATTTTGGGGGCCCTTTACTATAGATTTTTATTAGCAATACATATACATGCACAGTGCATAGTACATTTACACGAATTACATGTACGATACTTAGGCTAATTGAGAAACAAACATAAAAGAACCTTAACACAGTGTATTTGCTGTTTGATAAAACAAAACAGTATTAAATGAACTTTACTTTAGGGCCTATAAAACGTAAAGTTAGATCAGAATGAAGGTACATGTACGCTTTATTTTGTTGAAACAATTGTTGAATATTAGATATTAAAAGCATGAAATATTGAATAACAATGAGCACTGAAAGTTAA